>LBNU01037731.1:60591-95076 GCA_014162995.1 Artemisia annua
AAGGAGAGATGGGTAATGAGTCATTGCCACCTATTGGGTAATGGGCCATTGCATTATACCCTACCAAGCACCTTTTTTATCTTTCCTATCTCCCCCTATAAACCCTACAAGCATGCCTATATTTTTTTGGCGATTTTCTTTCTTTTCCAATTCGATCCAATACGCAGTGGTCGGATCCATCTCCCTCGTGTTAATACCGAGAAATTTAAATTCTTCCAAACACATTATCGTCTTGTCTTTCTCTTTAGCCGCTTGGTATGCCTCTTGGGTCGCTTCCCGTCTTAGTCGAAGCTCGAATGACATAGTGTCCCCGAATTGGCTTGACGAACTTCCCCCGGTGCTCGTTGTTGTATCGGATTTTTGTATTTTCCCGACGCGTTTTTTGCCGGGCGGACGTTGTCATGCATCATCACTGAATAGCTCTTGGTGGCATTGACCGAGGACGTCTCCGGCTAAGTCAACCGGTTCCGGTGCGTCCCATTTTGCATGGCCCTTCAAAATTTCTCACGCTTCCTCTTGATTAAACGGAACACCTTTATGCTCGTCACGATACATTTGTCTAGCCCATTTCATATTATCCATTTCATTTTCCCCACTTTTTTCCAAACGTTTAGCACGTTTGAAAACCGAATTAACCTTTTGGCAATTTTCGTTCATCGTATGCCACTTGCTTGTTATCATATCCTTGTTGCGTGGTTGAAATTTTTTCTTATTGAACTCGTTTATAACCCGATACCAAAACTTGGTGCACTTTTGTGAAACTCCGACATTTCGATCTTCAGAAACGGCCACCCAACACGCGGCAAGTAGTAATTCCTCAGCCGGTGACCAACGTAATGTAGTCCCGGTCACGTCGGGATTTCTTTCATCACAGGGCTCGGGTTCTTTGGATTTTTTTGACATTCGTTTGCCACGACTTTTGGGCTTTTGGGGGGAAGTAGCTTCGGGGTCGACTTGACTTTGTGAGGATTGGGTTTGTAGTTGGGTTTGTTGCTCAAATTATGGTGGGTTTTGTTGAAGATTTTGGAAATTTTGTTGCCACATCATCTACATTTGTTGTTGTTGATGGAGTTGCTCGGGTGTCAAACCAAGTGGGTTAGGGAAAGCGGAAGAAGATGCGTTTGGGTTAGGGTTTGAAGAAGATCCCGGGTTCGGATTTCCAAAACCGAGTAATCCCAAAAAACTCTTGCCACGACCTCCCGGGTTTGGTGAGAATAGAAGTATATAAGGCTTTTTTTTTTCTTTTCTTTTTTTTCTTTTTTTTTATGTGAGAATAGAAGTATATGAAAGTGGGTATATATAAAGTATTTTTTTTTTTAAATTATAGCCGTTTAACAACAGTTCAATATTTTTTTTCTTCTTTACTTGTCGTTACATTCAAACGAGGGGTGTAGTGAATTTTTTTTACTAACTGTTGCACCCCAGGGGTGCAAAGTGTAAATTCTCATTTGTCCTCACCCACGTTACAACTTGAGTTAGTCTACCAACGTACATCAAAACACGGGCATAACACAACCATGCCTGGTATGGTAAAGCAGGAATAACGTAAGCCACGTAGACCATAACACTGTGGCTGCGTTATTATACCTTTTGCTCTTAAACCAAGGCTATTGTCAGTGATTTTAGTGTCATCAGCTATTTTAGGTAATTGTGATTTACTAGAGACTAATGTGATTTATATTAAGCCTGGATACGAGTAAGAAAAGTGTAGAATACACGCTCATTTGAGTTAATGTGTTTTTGACCGCGACAAAGACGCAGTGGTCAAGAGGGTTGCACCCTTTGTTGGGGTCATATTTGGTGCACCAAATTAGTGACCCGTTTTTTCCACAAAAACCAACCATTGCAACTGTTGGCCAATAGTCATGACCGTTGGGATCCAACCATCTTTAACCATCTTAACCGCCATCTGTTAATAACATAAGTTTGTTCTCATTTGAAATTCACGAGAAACACATAATTCTTTTTGTTTTGCTATGCCTTTTTTCTTAGAAACATAGGCAATAAGGGTCGAAATCCTACATTTGAAAAGTGGACAAGTAAAATATCTAAGATTATCATCATACTCTAACCTCAATTTCTAACAAGTAACAAATCCAAAGATCACGCATGGTCTGCCTAGGTAGAACCACCATCGCGTGCGAAAATTGATACAACCCTGCTTTCTTACGGCCATTGTACAAGTTGCCCAATCTATTTTCGAATTAAAATTATTTCTGGTCTAAAAAATGACAAGCCGTAGGGCGACAGTCTTACGTGGAACTTTGATTATTGAATAGAGATTTGTCAATGTCTATCATGGTCAATGATTTCATGCTTTCTCATCTTTGCAGGCATAAATGAACAACGCAAAATGTAGGGTAAATTGCAAAAATGGTCCTTCACGTTCCACAAAATCGCAAAAATGGGACCGAGACAAAAAGTAGCGCAAAAAAGACACCCACGTTCCACATTTTCACAAAATCGCCACCGAGAGGCCATTTCCGTTAGTTTTCCGTTAAGTGCCACGTCCATGAGGGTAGTATGGTCATTTTACTGTTCATACTTATTAAATTTGCCGCCATAATCACCTCTGTGCTTGGTATCAATGTGATTAGACCTCAATGGCTAAATTTGCAAAGTAAAATCAAACCTCTACCCCCATAAACCCCCCTACAACCCACATCTTCTCCACCACGACTCGAGTTGACCGGTGTAAAAAACGATTACGCAAAAAATGCAGTCACCGCAAATGTCAGAAAACACAGCCATCATAACCACCACCATAACCACAACCACCACCACCAACACTCACCAGGAGACTTCAACGTTGGTGACAACAACTGTCGCACAACGCCAACATTCAAGGCCATGTCCCCGTTGTTTCTCAGAAGACACTAAGTTTTGCTACTATAACAACTACAACACATCGCAGCCACGTCACTTTTGCCGTAGATGCCGCAGACACTGGACCCATGGCGGCGTGCTTCGGGACATCCCTGTTGGAGGTGGTAGGCGGAAAAACACAAAAAGGAAAAAGCCCATGAACCCCACCATCACTTCGGGTTATGTTACCACGTTTGATCAGCCGGAGTACCAGGACTACCAGAGTGTGATGCCGCCTACCCAGGGCCTGCCGCCGCCTCTACATGTGGATGATGCCGGTGATGGGTTTGTGTCGTCGTTGTTGGAGGATGTTTGTTTTGAGGAAGGTGTCTGGCCATTTTGTGGCAATTAGTGTAGTTTGTTAGTTGATGTGTTAGTTTTAGTGGTTTATGTACCCCATCCTTTTGGTCCCGATCTTTTGATGAATGGTAAATGCTATGGTTGTAATTGCAACTTAACTTGATCTTTTGTTTTGGATATACTTTGACTTTTGCACATAGGACCCAGAATTGCCCATTTTGACAATCATGTTTGACTTTTGCACATGATTGTACATTATGGTTGACTTTTGCAAATTGACAGAAACATTCATAAACATTCATAAACAACCGAAATTGACAATCAATTTTGCTAAAATGGATCTAAAAAGAAGGCACAAAAATACCCAAAATTACCCAAATTGACAATCAATTTTGACTTTTGCAAATAACATTATGGTTGACTTTTGCAAAAATACCCAATGGTTGACAGAAACATTCATAAACATAACAAAACATAACAAATCATAGATGACAGAAACATAATAAATCAACAGAACAAAACGTAGATGACAGAAACATAAGAAAATCATAATATATCATTAAAGTTCAAAACATAAAATTCATAACAAGGATGGAAACATAAAAGGAACAAGCAAAACAAAGATGACCATGAAAGAAACTCTAAAGTCCCTTGACAAATGCATGCTTGTTGAAGAGCTTGAGCTTCGCCTCTGCCATCTTCTTCTTCAAGTCCAAAAGCTCCATAACATCGGACTTTTGAAGCTTCTTCAAGAACTCCAAGCATTTGAACATCTGCACCGAGGGACGCACCAGTTCCATTTCAGAGATCATCTTGTTCTTTTGAACGACAATATCAAGCAACTCTTGATATGCCACAAACAGCTCCTTGGCATACTTGACATCACGCTCTGTCTCCCTAGCAAAAAACACAGTCATCTGGTATGGTAACTCGGTCGAGTTAGCAGCAGCAGCGAGTTCTTCAAGAAGGACAAATTGAGACATTGTTTTGCTAAATTTGATTCAAAATAGTTTTACTGTGTTGATTTACTGGATGGATGATGAAGTTACTTGGGGTATAAGCTTTAAATAGGCGTGGTAAGTACATGTGAAACTGTGTTTTAGGCGTGTTTGGATAGTAAATGAAAAACGTTTGGGTTACCTAGTTTTTGGCATCCCAAACTTGCCTAGAAAGGTGCTTCCATTAGATTTGATAACATGAAATGCAACCATTGAACCTAGTTAAGATTACATAACCGATACATAAACATTAATAAAGTAAACATTGTTATAAATGATCTACTAAAAGACCATAGCAGAATCACAACAATTTATTGACCTAAACATAAAAGCATAACCAGCATAACCATTATTTAGCATCATCCTTGGGATTCTTGTCAGCATCATCCTTGGGTTTCTTGTCAGCAGCAACCTTGGGTTTTTTGTCAGCCATCAGTCTTCGCCTCTTGATTGATCTTCCTTGGTCTTCAAACTTGTCCTCTGCGATCACTCCATCTTGCCCAACTCCATTTTTTTCAAGCACTTGAACTGGCTCATCTCCTTGTTTAGCAACCTCTTTGTCCTTAATCACATCTCCTTCAACAACTGGCATACATCTCTCATTTCCAACTACGAGAGCACACTGATCATCTGGTATCACAGCCACATCACGAACTCTTTGTTCACCATCATCACCATCAACACCATCAACATCCAAATTTGCAAACCTTTCTTCACCAACGACCACAAGTGGAACCAAACTGAAACTAATTGGTTCAGCAAAAATAGCATACACCTCTGTTCCTTCTCCAGCTGCAACTACGTCATCAAGTTCATCCAATGCTTGATCTATTTCAGCAAACATGTCAGTAATCTCTTGAGGCTCTTCAGGCTCTTCAATCGCATGCATCTCTTCAGGTTCAGGAACATCAACTAAATGGTATGGATCATCAGTCCAGTCAAGTGCTTTTCCTTGCTCAACCTCTTCATCACTAATCCATGTGTGAAGATCTCCTTCCTTTCCACTAATAGTACAACCATCACTTGTGTCATCATAATAAGCATCATCAAATTCGACCACATCTGTGGCCTCCAGGGAATCCTCACTTGAATCCTCCACCATAAACTCTTGGTCAATCTCTACCAATAACCTCCTAAATTCAAACTCATCACTCAGCCTCTTTGAATGATTTGCAATCATTTTTCCATCAGAAAATGTTGGTGGGAAGCCATTGTCAGAATCAGAATCATAAACAGGTCCAGCCTTATCAGGTTGGCTTGTCTTATGCCACTCTTTATGCCACTCTAACAATAGTAATTTCCCACTGTTTCCAGTCTCACCATCAACACCCTTTCCAGCAGCCTCATTCACATCATCATCCACTATTTCTTCTTTAACCACACCCTTTCCATTAGTCATCATTCGATCCATCATCTCACACTCAACAATTGAAACACCGGTTTCAATATACAACTCCAACTGTGTAAAAAAAAGGAACATACTCCACAAGTGTCTTCACGTCTTCGTCAGACTTTAGTGGTAGCAAACCATCATCCAGTGACTCCCCAGGTAACCTAAAGTGAGTATACACAAGGGTACGATCCGTGTAACCCAAATCCTCTAACATTTCGCCCAATAAGCCCATGGAGAAAACGTCACAGTGAACTCCGTCAAACCAATCTGTATCTCCAAAGAGATAGATTCTCCCTGGTGTTGAGGTAAACTGNCTTTAGTGGTAGCAAACCATCATCCAGTGACTCCCCAGGTAACCTAAAGTGAGTATACACAAGGGTACGATCCGTGTAACCCAAATCCTCTAACATTTCGCCCAATAAGCCCATGGAGAAAACGTCACAGTGAACTCCGTCAAACCAATCTGTATCTCCAAAGAGATAGATTCTCCCTGGTGTTGAGGTAAACTGACCATTGTGATGGATTTCCAAAGTAAACATTTTTTCATTCAATGTTGTGCAACACATACAAACAATCACTAACTTCGAATAACAATAACAACTTTAAATGGAAAACAAGAAAATGGAACATAATAGGCTTACCATACAGGACTCTTAAATCAGGTATTGGGGAACTGCGTGCACGATTTTGCCAAAGCTTACCCATTCTCAAGATCTTTACCAGTGAAATTAATGTTCTCCTTGGAAGAAATTGAGACCCGTATATAAAGTATTGCTCTAAAGGACTAAATTTGTAAAACAAAACACTGGCAACTGAAGTTATTGGCGGGAAAGGGGCAAAATGACGATACTACCCTCATGGACGTGGCACTTAACGAGAAAACTAACGGAAAAGGCCTCTCGGTGGCGATTTTGCGAAAATGTGGAACGTGGGTGTCTTTTTTGCGCTACTTTTTGTCTCGGTCCCATTTTTGCGATTTTGTGGAACGTGAAGGACCATTTTTGCAATTTACCCCAAAATGTATGTAGTGCTTCGCGTCGCGTGCCCATAATCTAGTACAATGCCTTCGGCCGTAGGTAAGTGAACCTCCAATTTCACTAACCATTCAATTAATTAATGTTTCACCAATATGCATCTATATTTGTCCTGTTACCATTTGCTAACTTGAAATTTATTATCATTTTAGATGCAACGCCGCACGTGAAAGCGGATCCCAGTACATTATGTATTAAACTTTATTATCATCTACGCAATGTTTCCGCGTAAATAATGCTTATAAGACACGTTTGATGTGGGATTATGTAACAATTGTACTTATGTATTAAACTTTAATATCATCTACACAATGTTTCCCCGACAACGCACGAGTATTAAAAACTCGTTATATAGATAAAGCCGATCAACAAATTACACTATACAAGACCTTGGTTTAGTTATAGCTTCTAGTCGATGAATGGATATATATTTTCTTACACTATAGTTTGATACTCTTATACTTAATAGCTTGGGGAATAGTTTTGCTAGAGCGGCAACTTATTTGATGAAACGATGATGATGATGATGATTACTATTGTGATTATACTCGAATGTGTTGGTTCCAAATAACAAGCTTAACATGGTAGTGGTATCCAATGAACCCAAAAATTCCAACTCAAAATAATAACCATTTTCGGATTATTGAAGCTCAATCAAAACCTAATCCAAAAAAATATCAAAACCGTAACACAATCAAAATATGTTAAAATTCATCCAGTTGACTTGCAAAAAAAAGACCACGACCCAGTTACAAAATACGGATATAATAATTAAGTTAAACGACTTTGTGGTAGCACTTTGTTGACTTGGTCCAATTGAAGTCCACTTAACCCATTCCAAGGCTGAAGCCCACTTTGATACATGATGCGTGGTTTGCGACCTACGCAGTAGGTTTTACCTCTCAAGGGATCTTGAGAAGCTTGCAATCTCCACCAGGCAGTGTACCTGACCGATGTAGTATAGTGAAGTGGCAAGTACCGGGGGATTGATCGTTCTCTCGGAGAATTGTGTCGTTAGGATTAAAAACTACTCTAGTTAGGTCTAAGGGTGAGGGATGATTCTTTTTGTATTTTTATATTTTATGGAAAGCAAGTAAAAATCTCGGGTATTTGGAAGAGTGGCGGAATTAGTTGCTAATCAACTAACTCAAATAACTACTAATGCAAATAAAATAAAATAACAAGAAAATAAAAGTGGTTGTGAAACTAATATGGAGAAAAGTGTGTTTACTTAGGGCCCGTTTGGTTGGCACCTATGTCTTTTGAAATTAGGACTTAAAGCGTAAAATGGTGTTTGGTTTGCTTTTGTCATATTTGACTTTGGAGTTAAATCCAAATATACGGGCATGTGAAATTCCAGACCATATTCATTGGTTTTCTGACATTATTACTATTTTGTAGGCCCTCTTTAATCTCCTTTCTCTTTATTTCTCTCTTTTATGTTTTATATAATATATTTTAATTTTAAAATTCATATTAAAATATATAATATATATATAAATATTATTTTCTCTCTCCTACATCAAATCCAAATCCTAAACCAAATTTAAATTCAAATCCAAATCCTAATCCTAAACCCATCTACGAACCAAACGGGCCCTTAGATTTCATTACTCCCTAGCTATCTTTTACCGGTTAATTGGTTTGTTACAATTGTGTGGATGACGGGTTGTATTCCTTAATACCATTCGTAGGGCCGTGTACGATCTTCCCTAACTCTATAAGCACAAACTTCATTCTATAGCGACACGTTTAGTATCCAAACCATGAAATCACTAGTAACTGCTTATGCATTAAATACAACCAAATAATCGTAGTACACATCCGATTCATGTTTCTTAAGACGTTCAAACAAGTCACCAATTGGAAGTTAGCCAGTTTTCTTAAGCCTAACATCGACTTCACCCACCCACAACAATCAATAACAAACCAACAACAAGTAATCAATAGCTACGTTTCATTAGATCTAAGCAAACACAAGAGAAACCTAGCCTAGCATGTAATTGAAAGACAAGCATAAGATATAATCACACAACACATAGACATATTGAATGATTTAATGGAAGACTTATCTTTAATTAAGCATGGATGAAACAAGAGTGAAAAACCCTTGAAAAAGGCATGATGTAATAATTAGAGTATTCCAAAGAAACACTCGTGAAAGTATTTCCCGGGTCGTAGTCCCAACGAAGGTTGAATTGAGTTGTCGGTTCGTGAACGTGAAATCGTGAAGTGAATAGTGAAAGGAAGGGTATTAGGGATTTCTAAGCTATGGATATAGAATAACAAGTGAAAATAAGCAATAAAACTAAGGGAACAAGTAACAAGGCATAAGGATACCTAAAACGCAAAGTTAACCTAAAAACGCGAATTTTGAATTAAAATAAATGTAACAACGCAAAAGTGAAATCTAAGATATCCTAATCCTACGGGTATAAAAATAAATTCCTACATTCTCAATGATAAAAGAAAATTTTGTAAAAAGAAAAATATTTTCTTGGACTTTTTATTTATTTAATATGATTTAATAACTAAGGAAAAGAAATTAAATGATTAATAATAGAAAACTTTAACAAATAATTCTGAAATTTTTATGATAAAATCTTTAAACTATTTAAAATGCTAGAAAAATAAAAAGTTTGAAAAAGCTATGGTTAATAAGCTGTTGTAAGCTAAATAGCCAAAATAAGCTAATAAGCTAAAAGGGGTATAAAAGAAATAGAGAAGAAAGGGATGACAAGAAAGTCCTAAGGGCAAACTGGTTATGGGTGGTGTGCTAAGGTGTGGAAATGCAGGAGGTACCAGGTTCGAATCCTAGCACCTTTATTTTGAAAACTTTTTATTTTTGCAATTTTATTTGAAAATCTAATAAAGTACATGAAAACAAACATTTTTTATAACTAACACATTTAATAAAACTCAACAAATAAGCTGGTAAAAGGGTGAATAAGTAGCAGTTAGGTAATAAGCTAAATGCATAAAAGGAAATACAAAAGCTAGAATAAGCAAGCAACAAACTAATCTTAAGCTGAAATAACGCTAATGCTACTAAGGGAAAATTAAATAAGCAAAAAGGGACATAAATAACAATCTAAATAACCACAAATTAAGCAAATAAGGGTAAACAAGCTCAACTTAAAACTGAATGCAGAACAGCCTAAGGGTACATTTGAGCTAAGATTAAGCCTATGAAATGACAAATCTAGGGGATAAAAGCTAGAAACAAGTGAAGTTAGGCAACTAAAGATCTAAGGAAAGCAAATTTTAACGAATTTGGACAAGTGATGAAGCTGGAAAATGGGAATGAAAAGGCTTAGCTGGGACAGAACAGTCCTAAGGGGAACAAACAAGCAGTTACACTAAGTGGCTATAAAAGTATTAAAAAGGGATCTAAAAGCTACTCTAAAAGCTACCATAAGCTGACTAAAAGGGAACATAAAGCTAAAGCTACTAAGGAGGGAAACTAAATAAGCAAAAAGGAATCTAAAAATCAGTTCTAAATAAGCCTAAAAGCAAGAATTAAACGCTAAAGGAAAAATGATAACTGATGTTAAAACAGGTCTACGGAGCTACTTCAAGCAGTTGCACAAGCTACTAAACTGATTCTAAAATACTTAAACTAAGTAGATTTATAAAGATGAGCTACCAAGCTATTTAGAAAACCAATTTTTAGGAGATTTTGAAAAAGTTTGAGCACAAAATCATTGATCCAAAAGGCTGAGAAAGTTGCTGATGCAGTTACTAAAATGGGTCAAATGGGAGAAAAATGGGTATAAACTGAGTTAAAAACTACTTTGACTCACAAATGTTGAATTCAGGGCTTAAAGATATGCAAACTGAATTAGGAAGAGCAACCAATTCTAACTAAAAACACTTTAATCTTCCAAATTACTCCTAGGCTGCCTAAAGGAATATCAGACCATGAAATTTTGAAAAACATAAAAGCTAAGAAACTTATTAGAAATATAAAAACTAGCTTCCAAACTACTAATTTAACTAAAATGAAGCTGTTGCAAATTGATTTGAAAACTAAAAGTGGCCAAGAACTCAAAAACATACCAGTGCCAAACACTCCCTAATGTGGTAACTGGTATGGGTTTATAAAAGATTAAGGCTAATTGAGCAAGATGTATCAAAGACAAATGATCTACTAACTCTAATAAACATTGAAAAGTAATTTTGACCTGAGTATAAGTACTAAAATTAAAATAAGCTAATCCAAGGAAGCTAAATTTGACTTTATTATTGACTATTTGATTTTCATGGCTAAAACAGATTTTCACAAAAACTTTCAAAAACTTAAACGAGCTAAATGGAATGATAAAAGAGCTTATAAATGATCATTAAACCTTAAAACAATCAAAGTAAATTCAACAATTGATTTTAACAAAACTCGAATTCTATTAAATTGAGAAATTACAAAGCTTTTTAAAAGAAACATAACACTGAAAGTAGCACTGAAATAAGCTAAACTATCAAAACTTAAGCTAATTATGCTAAAAGATACCCTAAGCTATACTAAATTATGCCTACTCCTAATGAGTCCATCCGTGAGTGAGAGGGCTTCTTTAATAGCCTGAGCTTGAGGAGAGATGAGGGTTTCTGAGAAGCTTCTGGACTTCAAATCTCGACCATTTATTGAAATATGTCATCATCCCATCCTTTATTGTCCCTTGGATCTTGTGCCACATCCTTTCAACCAATCAGAGAGCTTAGAGCTGCCATGTATAATAATTTATCATTTCAACAATATATATAACACATCATTTGTAAAAAAATACATAAAGCTTTTTTTTTAGAAGACAATAAATGTTTCAACTAATTGTTGTAATACTAGCAGGGTACCCGCGCGTACCCGCGCGTTGCAGCGGCGGGTACCCTGAAATAAAAATTTTCGATGAATAATGTGTTTTAGTTTATTAAGTTCTTTTTGACAATAATTTTACGGATATCAAGAATTTCGTATAGCCCGTGCCCGTTCGGGCTCGAACCCGTTTGGTCCGAGCCCGATCGGGCTCAAGCCCATTTGGCCCGTTCCCCGTTCGGGCTTGAATATTTGTATAATGTGCTTTATTATTTGTAGTAGTGAAATTTAATGCAGGAATTGTATTAAATTTTACGGATATCAAGAATTTCGTATAGCCCGTGCCCGTTCGGACTCGAACCCGTTGGCCCGCGCCTGTTCGGGCTCGAGCCCGTTTGGGCCGCGCCCGTTCGGGCTCAAGCCCATTTGGCCCGTTGCCTGTTCGGGCTTGAATATTTGTATAATGTGCTTTATTATTTGTAGTAGTGAAATATGTAGTAGTGAAATTAAATTTATGGGGTGTTTTAATAACTGTATTTATTGACCAGTTAAATAATTGACTACATTAAATAACATTAATGTGGTGTTTTGTTGTACACTATGTTTCTTGTCTTGTACGTCTGAAAATTATGTGTATTAAAGTGTTGTACACTATGTTTCTTTTCTTGTAAGTATTAGTCATTATAGTCATTAATAACATTGACCACTTTAATAGCATTAATATTGTAAGTCTGAAAATAAGTCTGAAAATTACATCATGCTTATTTTGTTGTTCACTATGCTTATTTTGTTGTGAATCTGAAAATTGGTTGCAGCTATTGTACATTGTGCTTAAATGGTTGTAATTTTTGGTGAAGGGGTGTTTTTAATAGCATTAATGTTGTTTGATAGAATTTTGGTCTTAAAATGACACCACGCTTTATTTTTTTGTAAAATATGCTTATTTTGTTATAATTCTGAAAATTCGGTGCATTAAAGTGTTGTAAATCATACTTAATTTCTTGTAAGTCTTAAAATTTTGGAGAGAGAGTCATTCATGCTTTATATGTAGTATAGATTTCATTTTTAGTTGAATTATCGTATGTTAAAAAAAATCAATTACATTTTATTATTTTACGTTGTATGTATAGACGTTACCCGAAACACTAACCAAAACATCCCAACTATAATTATTTGTCGCTATTAAGTCTCGTCGGTATTTACGAGTACTCGTCTACAACAACAACAACAACATACCCAATCCCGCAAGAGCAAGGTATGGGGGAGGAAGAAATGTAGACAGATCCTACCCCAGGAAAAACCTGGGAGTAGAGAGCCATCTTCCAGGTACAAGTACTCGTTTAGTATATATTAAACTACTATAAAACATTATTTATGACATTCTATTAATAGAAAACTTTAGAAAATAGTAAGTTACTACATAATAGTGTCTTTATTACAAAGCATTTATGACATTTTATTAATAGAAAACTATACTTTATTACATGAATATTGTTTATATATCTTCCACGTCTATATATATCTGAGACATAAGACTACACATAAAATGCTGAAAAACACTTCATACCAATCAAACATGAATTTGATCATGTGTGCTCTTGTTATTCTCATAGCCTTGTCATGCGGTTTTGCTGAAAGACCAAATGATTTTACTAAAGCTAGGATCTTTATCAAGACCAGTTATATTAAAGAAGGTATTTCGTTCCATCTCTACAATGATAACATAGATTATGGAAATCACACACTTGGTATGGATGAAGAGTTTGATTGGAAATTTTCATTTGGTCTTGGCGTAAATGTTAAAGGGGATTTTTGGTTGGCAGAAAAGAAAAAGGCAACTGTTCCTATTTTTAAAATGGCGGTGTGGAAAATTTGTTACAATGGACGACCATTTAGCACCCAACATTGTCATTGGAGGGTACATCCAGATGGGTTCTATGTAAGTAAATATAACAATCCGTTTCCTCAAGATTGGGTGTTCAGGCAGGGATGGAATGACTTATAATTGCTTTTTTCTATAAATCTAATCTAAATGTCAAATAAAGGTAACTTATAAGATGTCGAGTATCTTCCTTGAATGTGTCTTTGAAAGGCCTTTTAATGAAATAAAGCTTTTTCATTATTTGTGTTTTTACTTGTATTTATCATCTTACTACATGTTCTTCGTTATCAACTGACATATAAAAGTAAGTGATAAATATTTAGATCTATAATCAGATGATTTGGTCTAATACTATGTGAGTAATTTATTGGGAAAATACCATAAAAAGCATTATAGTTGTAAAAAAATCATCTTCGGATTAGCGAACTAAAAAAATACTCTTGTAAAAACTAATGTTGACACTTTTGTCTTTATGTAAGTAGTATGATCATTTTACCCTTACAAATTACATAAATGATCCTTGTGGGTTTGCGAAAATTGCATCCACCGTCCCTAGGCTAAATTACATAAATGGTCCTTGTCGTTTGGAGAAAATTGCATCCACTGTCCCTATATTTTTTCCAATTTTTTTTCGAAATTCTTTTTCAAATTATTTTTTTTCGTAATTTTTTTGTCGAATTTTTTTTTCTGAAATAATTTTTTTGAATTTTTTTTCGTGACATGTGAAAAAAAATTTTGAATTTTTTTACGTAATATTTTCTTATAAAATTTTTTTCCGATAAAAAAGTTTCACTTGTGAAAAAAAATCACATGTGACGAAAAAAAGTTTTCAATAAAAAATTTCACATGTGCCGAAAAAAATTTCGAAAAAAAAAGGATGAAAACGTAAGAAAAACGAACTAAAATGATGAAAACGTATAAAAAACGTAGAAAAAACGTATATAAAAATATAATGGATCCAAAAAATATATATATTAGAGACCGTGGATGCAATTTTCGCTAACCACGGGGACCATTTATGTAATTTACCCTAGGGATGGTGGATGCAATTTTAAAAAATCCATGGGTAAAATGGTCATTACAGAATATTTTGTGTCTTTATTACTCACATAAAGACAAAAATGTCAACATTAGTGTTCACAAGAGTATTTTTTTTTAGTTCGCTACTCAGAAGATGATTTTTTGACAACTATAACTCTTTTTTATGGCATTTTCCCTAATTTATTCACAAAAAACTTGTGTTTTAAAGATTGTTTTTATACATAATATGATGGTTATGTAGTGTGGAACACAAAGGTAACAGGAAGTGAGAATTTGATAGGCTGTGAGACTGTGTTCTTTATAATAGTCAAATTTGATCCGCCATTAACAAAGGGAGGTTTAAAGTTATAGTTGTTGATGGTGGCAACCATTTAAGAGATGAGGATTTTGATAACCGCATGGTTGAATACTTGGTTTCAGAGGTCGCAAAAAGATGTATAATGATGTATACATCATTAGGATGTATAATGATGCGGAATTTGCAAGACCTCGCAAAAGGTTTTGCTTCTCGAAGGATCTCAAGAAGTTTTGCAATCCTCCAGGCAGTGTACCTGATCATTGTAGTGTAGTATAGGTAAATCCGGGGGATTGATCGTTCTCTAGGGGAATAGTATCGTTAGGTCCAATTTGAATGTCAAGATAGGTCTAGAGGTGAGGATGATTTTTTTTTTTTGTATTTTTTTATACTTTTTTTAGAAAGCAAATAAAATCTCGGTTTTGAAAGAGAGGGCGGAATTAGTTGTTAAACAACTAACCCAAAAACTAATTTTTATAAAAACTAAAATTAAACTAATGACAAGAAAATAAGTTGGTAAACTTCTTATGGTGGGGAAAACGTGTTTACTTAGATAAAATTACTCCCTAGTTATCTCCTACTGATATGTTCAATTGTCACGTCCTTGTTTTAGTTGAAGCGTTGTATTTCTTAATATTGGTCGTGGGGTGGTGCCGAAGTCCCAAACTCTATGAATATTGTCTCCCCTAAAACCCTTAAAGTCTATTAAGTTTTCTAGGATCAACAAGCCGCAATTCACGCAATAAATACAAGGAGAAAACCAATAGTGCACTCTTCGGTTGCGTTTTCTAAAACGTTCAAGCTAGTTACATATAAGAGGTCAGCCAGATTTTTTAGCCTAACGCGAGGCAATCAACTAAACAATAGACAAAAAATCAATGATCAACAACTAGGTTTCATTAGATCTAAGCAAACATTAATAAACTTATGCTAGCATGTTAAGGCAAAGAAAAGATAAACAAGTAATCAAACAACACATAGACATATTGAATGATTAAAAGGATAACTTATCTTTAATTGAACATGGATGAAAAAGGCTGAAAAAGCCTTACAAGAACCCTGAAAATCGTTTAGGGTTTTCTCCTGCAAAGTGTTACATATTACAATGAAAAACATTCAAAAATATATATAGTTTTACACTTCTGATGGCGTCAGCTTATGGATCCTGACACCGTCAGCTTGCCGTCATTAGCATTTCGTCTTGTGCAAGTCGTCGTTCTGACAGCGTCACTTAGTAATTTCTGACGTTGCCACCTTCATCTTGACGCCATCCCTTAGTAATAGTTTTGGGCCGTCTCTTGTTGACTTAAAACATGACTCCCTCCTTCAAAATACACCTGATGCCGTCAGGTGCAAATGCTTGAATTATCTCTGAAGCGACGTGTGTTAAATCCCATCCATCTCAAATAACAAGTGACGGCGTCACGATGTAGGGTGTGACGCCGCCAGCCTTCCTTTTTCTGACGGGTTTTGTTAGGATCACGTTTTACTATTTATCAAGTGTCGGTTATTTACACTTTGTAATAGGTTGGTAAGTTTATTATTATTTATGTTTTATATTACTAGGCTTATGTATAAAAGCCCAAAATCCCAAAAGGCTTGGCTAAAGCCCACGTTAGACATGATAGGGAGGAAGGGAGTGTTGCCCTAACTCCTTCCCTATAAATAGAACCTTATGTAACTCATTATAATTGTTGGTTTATTTGATATCTGGTGTATGTTTATTCATACACCTTTTATTTACCAAATTAAGACCAAAAAACTAACCATAAATGCCAAAGACATTGTGTTTTTGTGTTTGTGATCGTGCAGGTACGGATATTTCACAAATGGACATAAAATCAAAGAAAACCGACAAAAACGAGCACGAGAATGGAAAAGAGTCAAAAGCCGAAGCCGGGGAAGGAATTAAGCTCAAAATGTCAAAGTCAACCTCAGAGAATCATACCTTGTCAAGATTAGTCCCTGGATAAAGTTTTGAAGAATTGGCAACTTTGGTCCTTCAACTTTCACAATTGTCATAAATGGTCCCTCGAAGATATTTTTGAAGAAAAGGCAAAGTCAACCCTTGAAGTTTCAACTATCGACAAGAAAAGCCCTTGGAATATAAGTTTGGAAAATTACAGAATTGGTCCCTTGGATTTTCAGCTTTACAACTTTAGTCCTTTAAAGTTTATTAAACCAAAAAACATAAGCCTTATAATTATTAAACCCAAATAAACCTTTAAGCATAAAACCCAATCCTTCCTAGCCCATAACCTCTCGGCCCAAAAACAGTTTTATTAAAACACCCCTACTCAGCCCAATAACCCACGAGCCCATCTACTTAAACCCCGGTCAAATAAATATAAAAAAATCACCCCCGCCAATATTACCCCCAATTCGCCCCACTTACCCAGAAACGTACTGTTACCATGAACCCTAGATTTACCAAGTGCAAAATTAACCACAATTAAGGGCATAATTGGCAATGTACACGCGTTTCTAGAAGCTCTCAGGTGAAAAGTGTGTCATAAACGTGTACATGTCAGCAATCCGTGGGAGTTAGTGCCAACCATAAGGGCAATCATTGCATCCAACGGTTCTCATTGATGGGATTGGTGCCCACGTCAATCTAAGGGCTAAAAACGTGATCAAAGAAGCACAAAGAGGTGTGGATCAGTGACATGGCAGCCTAGAAGGATCCAAGGACTCATTCCCATTCGACTATAAATAGAACCCTCTCTTCACTAGTTTAGGTGCTTAATTTTTGTATTGTTACTCTGTTAAAATCTCTTTGTAATGTTTTTAATCAATCAATGAAAGTTTCTCTTTGTTTTAAATAAAGTCTCTTATTATTCATATTTCAGTTTGGTTTTATTTACCTATTAGTGTTTAAGCTTATTGTTAAGTTCTCAACATTTGCATCTATTGTTTAAATATATTGTTTCAGTTATTGTTTTTCAGCTTATATAAATAAAAAAAACACTAAAAAAATCAGAAAAGCGAATAAAAAGCCAAAAATATGTTTTCCTTTATTACTTAAATCCGGCTTCAAATAGCCTTTTCAGTAGTTAATATAAGCTTATATAAGCTGCAATAGCTTACTGTGAGCTTGTTTAGTTTATAACTTTCAAAGATTCCAAAGTCAACAAAAGTCAAACCTCAGCTTATTTGATAAGCTGAGCTTATCCAGAGGTGATTTGACAGTCCAAAAGGGAGCATTTGGCCTGTCTAGAGACAGGCTAGCTTAGTGAACCCCCTCTATTTGAGCTGAGGGGGATTGGTTTGTAAGTTTCCTTGTGATTTTTAAATTCCTCTAAAAAGTAGTATAAAGTAGCTTAGATCTGTGTTTGTTTGTTTGTTTACTGTTTATTGTTGCTTATTTAGTGTAGTTGTTGCTTAAATATCAGTAGCTTGCATCTATTTAATATAGTTTGCTTTTCTCTATGTGTTTACTGTTACATGTCTGCTAGATTATTGCATACTTGATATCTGTGGTGATTAATTGTTGATGATCTGTGTTTCTGGTTCTAATAGACTCATTTGATCTTAGCACTAGCTTGCTTGGTGGATTAGTAGTGTTTATCTAACTGTTGCTTTGTTAAAATTGCTTAGTAGATTGTTTAGGGGTGTTTGGAACAGGTTGGTTGACTGAGTTCTAGTAGATTGCAGTATGTAAAACTGGTTTAGACATAATAGTTTAGATACAAATAGCTTAGGTAAATCATAAATCAGTGGTAACTTCAGCTAAAAAGTCAAAATCCAATTCAAAGTCTTGATTTAGCCATCTGTTAGGAAATCAGTAGGTATAATCTAGTTCCTAGGTGCATATTAGGTTAGGGTCACTTAATTTAGGTCCATTACTGCTTAATATAATATAATTAGTCATTTAGGATCATTATAAGTTCAGTTTAGTCAAACTTTTAGAAAATATCAAAAAGTCAAAAGTCTCAAGAACGTTGAAATGGTCAGATCTTTGTAAGCTTGTGTAGGATTCAATCTTGTTTGAAAATACATATTGCTTGTTGATTTGAGTTATTGGGTGGCTTGTGAGTTTATAAAAACAAGAATTCTGCTTATTTGATCTCAATTGCTTATCTGAATTTAAGCTCAAAGAGAGCCATCTGCTCACTTGTATGCCCTGCTCATTTGATTTCAGTCCCAAGCCCAACTTTAGAAGCCATTATCTAGCTGTTCAGTAGAGCTATTTGACTGATTTTTAGGGCAAAAGTTAGACAATCCAGCAATCTCTAAGAAACTGCTTTTGATTTTCCATCTAGTGCTTATTTAGACTGTTTATTTGGATCTGCTAGATTGTCCCATTTTTATTGTATGCTGATCATTCAGTTTAAGTGTATTTGGTGATTTCTGCCTAAGTACTTGGTTCCTTTGCATCATTTGTGCTTAATTAAGTGTGTTTGAACCTAATATTCAGTCCTGAGCTTATTTGTTTACATTTGAGCTTATTTGGCCCACATTAAGTGCTTATTTTGGACTGTTTTGGCTTGCATTGCATAATCAAAGTTAAATTTTGGTCAAAATTGAGTGTTTCTGAGTTTGTTTGAGTCTAAAGAACATTCTGTGAAAGTTTGACCACTTTTGGTCTAACAGCTTATTAATAAGCACTTTTTACAAACTGCTTTTTGGCCCAATAAACACTTAACTGCTTATTTTTCAAAATTTTCTTTTTCCAGTAGCTTTTAAATATTAATTTAGATTTTCCATAAAAATTTCAGAATTATTTGAATAGTTTTGCTATTTCTTTTTCATTTTTCTTTATTTTTAAGTCAATTTTAATTCAAATTAAATTACAAAAAGACAAAAATAATTTTCATTTTTATTTTTAAATTTAGTT
Organism: Artemisia annua; assembly: GCA_014162995.1. Lineage (NCBI taxonomy): Eukaryota > Viridiplantae > Streptophyta > Magnoliopsida > Asterales > Asteraceae > Artemisia > Artemisia annua. Next base: position 80,041 of record LBNU01037731.1, read on the forward strand.
GTTAGTCTAGTAAGATTTTTCAAAATTAGATTTTTAGATTAAATATTTTATTTTCTAATTAGTTTAATTTTCTTTTATTAAACAAAAATACAAAAATAGTTTAATTCTTAGATAAAAATAAAAAGACAAAAATAATAATTTTCTTTTTCTAAAAATTTTCTTTTATCATTTTTAGTTTTTGAAAATTTAAATTGCATCCCTAGCATTAGATTTGCATTAATTTCACGTTTTTAGTTGTTACGTTACGTTTATTCCACGTTTATTAATTCATTTACGTTTTTAGCTTACGTGTGCTTTGATTACGTGATATACTTGTTTAATTGTTTGATTGTGTTTTATTTACTTATCATTAGTGTAATCCTCTTCGTAATCACTTTTACCATTTTCACTACATGTTTTACGATCCGGAAATCGAGATTCCATTTAACCTTCACACGGACACGACCCGGGTAATTTCTTATTCGTTGAGAAATTGCTTGGAAATATACTATACTAAAACGACCACACCAATATCTTAGCTAAGCTATTGTTCATTCATATATCATATCTTATAAATCATCCATTCTATCTTTTTATCTCATTTCTGTCATTACTATACTTGTGTATTCATAATATGGTGAACTAACAAGTGGTATCATCGCTAGAAGAAGGTGTTGAAACATTTTGTGTGGTTGTCGCACTTAAAGTTTTGTTCTTTTCGTTATTTTTGTCAAAATCTTGTATCTTTAGTGTTGGTTTCTTGGCTTTTAATACATCTTTGATTACAAACTTGTGTTATTAACCACAACAAACAAGAACTTGCACTTATTGCTCGAGCTTTCAGAAAATTCTCAAACAAGTCCAACAATAGTCTCCGCGCTTCATTTAACACAAGGAATCAAGCTGTTGTTCAAAATGGACGAGGTGAGATTCATAATCGTAATTATGGAAGATCAGGTTCAGGAAGCTACATGGGTAATTCCGGGAATGGACAGCGGTTTAATGCTAATGGTAGATTTAGGAACAACAATGGGCTCCTCAGAAAAGGGTTGAAATTGTTGAAACTGGGAATACATAATCTGGGAATACATTGGTTAGGTGCTATAACTGGAATGGGAAAGGTCATTTGGCAACTGCATGTCCTAAACCGAGAACTCGAGGAAGCGCATTTCACAAGCAAGCATTACTCCTAGCTCTTAAGGATGAAGCAGGTGGAACTTTCGCAGAAACGTACAACAACTTCATGGCCAATGCATATTCTGATGATGATATGGAGGACTTGGAAGCTAATGCTGCTGTGATGTTAATGGCAAACATGCAGGAACTTCACATGAGTGATTCAGGCCCAGTGTATGACAATGATGGTTTGTCTCAGGTATCTGATCCAAACACATGCCTGATACATGCATCACCCTCTGCATCTGCATCAGACGAGGAGCAGGTTTCTCAAAATGATTCATTCTTATCTACCAAAGAGGATGAACAATTTCACACATTTGTTACATTTAACGATGCCGATCAAATTAACCCGGTTGTTACATTTGATGATCCAATTGATGATGATAACAATGATCAAATTGAACAAAATGAACCTACGATTGGTCCAGATCCAGAACTCATGACCTTACTTTTGACCAACCAAACCCAACTCATAAAATGTGATGAAATCAATGCTAAATTAAAATCCAAAATTGCATCATTGACTAAGGAATTTGAGTGTTGTAAAATACAGCTCACAAATTTTGAAACACGAGAAAATCGAGAAAAAAGTTTTGAAGTTGCTTTTCAACAATCTTATATCAAGGAAAAAGATTTAGAACATCAAATTCGTGAATTAACTGCTTCTAATAACAACTTGATTTCTAAAATGGAACAACAAACGTTTCAACATAAATAACAACTTGTACATCTCAACGAAGAAATTTCAAAAACTAAAACTGAGTTGTCAACTTGTCAAGCTAACTTTAAAGAATATAAACAAACGTCAAGGAAACGTGTTGATTCTTATCTTAATGAGATTTTTGAATTGGAACGTAAACTAAAAGAGTTTCAAAACGTTGTGTATAAAACGGGTGAGTCTATCATTACAATCCAAAAGTTCACGTTAAAACAAAAACCAAATGGTTCTGGTTTTGCTCTAGGTGACGATAAACCACGTTTTCTAAACACAGCACTCAAAGAGATTACGAAGTTGTATAGTGTAGAACAATTAATTGATGATAAAATTGTGCGTGTTGTTGTATATAATTGTGAGGAAGAAGAGGAACAAAACGACGAGAGTCGATAAAAAATGAGCAACGTTAAATGAGACATTTTGTTCCTCAATTATAAAAAATGTGCAAAAACGACTGAAAACATGTAGAAACAAACGAAAACGTGTAAAAACGGACGAAAACATGTAAAACCGGATGAAAACATGTAAAAACGGACGAAAATGTGAAAAACAGACGAAAATGTTAAAAAAATGGACGAAAACGTGTTTCAACAGATGAAAATGTGTAAAAACGGATGAAAACGTGCAAAAATGGACAAAAACGTGGAAAAACGGACGAAAGCATGTAAGAACGGAAAAAACATGTAAAAACGGCCAAAAACGTGTAAAAATGGACAAAAGGATATAATAACTGGTGAAAACGTGCAAAAATGGGTGAAACATGTAAAAACGGACGAAAATGTGAAAAAAACAGACGAAAACGTCTAAAAACAGACGAAAACGTATAAGAACGGATGAATACGTGTAAAACGGACGAAAACATTAGAAAACCAATTTTCAGTTATTTACTAACGATCGTTAGTAAAAAGGACTAATGATGCAATTTTATGAAGGTGATAATGGTGATATTGTTCACAATTTGAAAGTTTTGATGGTAACAATGAGCTTTTATATACCATATTGGTAAGATGTTAAAATTTCATAAAGTATGTTGGTATTTAATGGCTTTAACCCTATATAAAACCACATGAAGCTACAGCAAGTTGACCCATTGCCTACGAGGCACAAACAACATGTCATCAAATGATAAACAAGAAAGCTGCAGACAACTAAAACAAAGTTACAATCAAAACACAACAAAAAAAACCCTCTAAATATGGCCCCATTACAGACCCGCCATGAACTCGAAATAAATCATGAAAAACATGAGCCTTTGCACCAATCCACCCAGCTAATACCAAGTTTTTTAAATCTGTGTGAAATTCAAAAGAAAAAAGTCACCTGAATCTCGAAAAACATATCAGCAACCACCATCTCTTTAGACCGAAAACCTTGCTATCGCGCACTTTCCATATCAGATACAAAGAACTCCAAATGACGGCTTGCCACACGCTCTCAAGTTTCTATGACACTAAACCATAAGAGGATAAAATATCTGATAAGGATGAACCATTAAAACAAAAGAACATTCCCTAACAAAAAAATCTTTGACCAAACAGCAGAAGCAAAAGAACATCGAACCATAATGTGATTAGTGTTTCAACGGCATTCTCGCAACATGGGCATAACGTAGAATGTAAATCTATCCCAGTATGATCAAGAAGAGACCTTACCGGGATCCGACCACAATTTAATCTCCATATAAATACATTTACTTTATGAGGCACTGATAACGCTCATTTTGTCTATGATAGAGTCGCGTTATTTGTATATTTTTGTATAATATTTAGTTATGTTTATGAGAATTTTTCGCTTAAAAGGTATTAAGATGTGTTCACGTCTAAGCACAAGGAAATATCGAAGAATGACGAAGAAAATCCAAAAGATTAAGAGAATATTCAAGAAAAGATTGTCGACAAAGATATTGTTTCATGTTATGATTATTTTCGATGTACAATAGAAGGTTGTGAAGTTTTTTAATGAAAGATGGAGTCATGATTTAGTGCCAAAAAGAGTGTTAAAGGATGGAGTTTTATGCCAACCCAAGGTTGAAATTAATGTGCAAAACAGTTCCCAACCCAAGGTTGAAGCTGAGGTTCAAACTCAAGGTTCAAAAGCCAATTCTGAGGTTGAGCAGTCATCCCAGCCGCCGGTTCAAATCTGAACCGCGGTTTGAGACGTGTCTGAGATGAAGAGTTGCATTAATTCAAGGTTTTAACTACCATTAATCACCAAATCCGATCATTTCGTCTTCATTATGATTATGGGGTGTTTGTAACAACATATTAACTCAATTTCAAGCATAAATACACCCTCTAATCACCATATTATCATAAGCAACTCACAAGATACAATAGAGAAGATACTTGATCCTTAATCAAGCCTTACAACCTAAGGACTTGATCATATCTTATACAACCTGAAAGAGCTCAATAATTCCTGTCATTCTTAAGATACCAAGAAATGTTGGTGATACTTGTAAGAAGAGGCGAAGAATTCCCTTGTTCGATTTGAGGCGTTAAGGAGTGCTATAACTCTTTATATTTCTTACTCGTTGTAATCTTGCTTTGGGCAACTTTCTTTTACTTAATTATTATGTTGAACAATTTGATGTTGAATGAAATGTTACGTTTGTTGATGAAACTTGTTATGGAGTAATTTGTGATACTTGGTTGGGAGTTATGTAGACTTTTGTGTGAATGATGAATGATTAGTCGGTTAGAAAAAGTGATTATTCTAATAAGTTTGTTTAAATATAATTCGTGTTGTAAAACTTGTTAATTTAACATTATTGGATTTAAAGGCCGAAAGGATTTCTAATTTGTTTAATTCCAAGAAATTGGTGCACAAATGGATTGGTACTTGATAATTGACAACTATTAAGTATTCAAGTTTTTAAATGAATTTAGGAATATTTAATCACGAGTTTGGGTCGAAAGGACTCGTAAGAACTAATGTTACTAATCATCTTTTTCATACATTTGATAATACAAAGGGCTAGCGTAATGGGATAATGTATTGGCAGAAAGGACTCACCTGTGAAGATAGTAAAAACATGGATTTTCTTGATATTACCCATTGAACCTTGTGAAAATTGGTATGTGTCTTCTACATATATGTTTCACCCAAACATGTTCAACATTTTATCACGATTGGTTATTATTCCTAAACAAGTATTTATTCGTTTGATTGATTGAATTCGGAACCATTGTTTGTTTGTTTATTTACGATGCTTTAGAGTGTGACAATCTTTAGTATTATTCTTGTGTTACACAAATTGCTAAGCTTAAACTACGTAGTTTCTTGGGCGATCCCTATTTACCACAAACCTTATTACACACGGACGAGTATACTTGCTCGTATGCGTTTTCTTAATAATCGGTAAAAAAGTGTTTTACTGTATAAATTTAAAATTTGAGTGAAACTTAGGATATAATATATACACTCGGTACACGCATCAAGTTTTTGGCCCTGTTTCCGGGACTTAGATTAGTTTAGTTTAGTTGTAAATAGTAGCATAGAATTTGTTCTTGTTTTTGCATGAATTTTAGTGTTAATTTTATTTTAGTTCATGAGATTGTTTGATTTTATTGATAATTTCTCGTAGGTTCAAAATTGAACCGGTCCGGTTCGCTAACTTCTGTGAGAACTACAAAGGCCCAACCGCCGGTTCGATTCTGAACCGGGCGGCTGGCCAGTTTCTGTGAAACCAAACCACACCAAACCGCCGGTTCAGTGTTGAACCGCGGTTTGCTGTCAACTTCTGGATTTTTTTTATTGTTGTTTATTTACTTTAATTTGCTTAAGTTTGTTTAAGTATTTATTTGTTTAGTTTTTTAAAATAGTTTTAGATGTTTATTCATGTTTTCTTGTTTAGGTAGTATAGTTTTTATTAACTAACCCCTAATGTTTGTTTTGGATTTCTTGTTTATAAATGTTTTAGTTTTTTTTAGTTATGGATTCGCCTAGTGAAGTTTCGGCTTATTTGGACAGTTTGGAAATGGAATTAATGGATGTTAAAGATGTTTTGGCAAGAATGGAGAAAATGGTTGATGTGGAGAAAGTGGAATTGCAAGCTAAAGGAAAAGATGTTGAACTTATGGAATGTGAACCGGAAAAGCCACGGGTGATCACTTTCACTCGAGCTAAGTTAAGGGAGTATGATGAGCCTAGTATGAGGTATTCCACGCCTTGTGGAATCGAAGGTTTTGGAGCTTGGGATGCGGAATGCAATATTGGACAAACTAAAAGCTATGTGACTTATGCATTTTATGAGAAATTTGGAGATGGAAAGTATGATGTGGATAAGTACAATAGAAGGATAGCAAGGGATGTTAAAATTGACATCCATGGTTATACTTTTACTATAGACTTGATTGTGGATGAATATGAAGACACTACGGACCCTTCCGTTGTGTTTGGAAGGAATTTCTAGGTAGCAACCAAGTGTACTCTTGATTTTGGTTTAGGAGAGATGCAACTTAAGATTGGGGAATTGCAAGTTGATAAGGATATTTATTGGTTGATTGAGCAAATGGAAGAGGCTTGTGAAAATGAAGATGGTACTTTAAGGAGCATGGAAATAGTCAAGATGGGAAAAGCTTCTCGTCTCAAACAAAAAATTCCCCCATTCAAAGTTCTTATACCTGCACCATCATCACTACCACACCCAACTACACTACTCAAGGGAGAAAGTTATTCCAATCCAACACCCTCACCAAAAGAAACACTACCCAAAGAAACCATTGATGAAGCCAAATGTGTGGAAGAAATCACTACAAAATTTAAGGAATTACTTAATGAGAAACCCATACTCCATGTTTTGGAGCACTATGCTCAGTATAGGAAACTACTTGATGAGATTTCGGTTGAAAAGATGAAGGTTGATAAGAAAAGTGTTATTGAGGAAGAAGAAAAAGTTATGTAGAAAGGTTTGCCTAAGAAGAAGGAGGATCCGGCAAACTATCTTATCCCACTCAAAGTTAATGGAACCACCGCATTAAACGCCTTGGCCGACACCGGGGAAAGTGTGAGTATCATGCAATATAAACTTTATAAGCTTTTGGAGTTAGGAAGAGCTTGTCCTTCTAATGATGTTTTGTTGATGGCGGACAATACCATGGCTAAAGCCTATGGAAAAGTGATGAATGTAAGGCTACAAATAGGTTTCCAAACCTACTTATGTGACTTCTTGATCTTACATGTGCCCATTGATAAGGAGATGCCTATGTTGGTTGGTCGTTCATTTTTGAGTACATGTGGAGCCGTAATTGACAATGGTAAAGGGACAATGGAGATTGATGATGGAGTTGCTATGAGAATTTATCATGCTAAGAAAAGGAACAAGATCCTAGCGGATGAGGAATCGAATGAGGAAGATTGGTTGGACATGTTTGATATTGGCCATGATAGTGAAGGAAACCCGAAATATGGAATAACCGCACCGTCCTTAGAACATATTAAGGATGATATGGAACGTGCCTTGGCTATGGAAAACTATTTCAATACTTTCAAGAACATAATTGTGTATAAGAAGATGGTTGAATTTCTTGGTTCTTTGCCAATCCAACTCAAGAATATTGAGTGGACATCCGATGGCTATAGCAAAGTATCAAAAAGTTGAGGGAGACAAGGTTTGGCATACTAAGATTGAGATTACTAGCCCAAGTGGACGTCGTTTCACTCGTGCGTTTAAGACAAGGGAAACCGATAGGATACTTTCGGGAAAGTTCAATTCGGAAGATATTCTACGTTTCGGGAACTATTTTGATTGAAGAAAGCGTTTGGAGGAATAAAGAAGCTTATCACTAAGCTTCCGCTGATTTTGTCTTTGATGAGCCTTATTATGATTGTTTGCATTTTGATTATTTTGGAATATCTTGTTATGTTTTGCATTTCAATGTTATTTTTAGCGTGTTTTAGCTTTTTAAGCTTTATAAGCTTTTATTAATATGAAGTATTTTAAGATTGTGTTATAGTGTTTTTAGTTTGTTTAGTTTGTTTAATTTAAGTTTATTGGAAATGTTTGAAGTGTTTATGAGTTGTGGTAATCATTTAAAGTTATCGAGAAATTGAGGAACGATTTTGTTTAAGTCGGGTTTTAGCTAAAAAAAATTTCATCAACCTCCGGTTGAAGTACCAACCCACGGTTTGAGTCCTCATTTTTACCAAAAGAGAAAGAAAGAAAATAACACCACAAAACACCAACACTCTCAACATCATTCCAATTGATTGGGAGATTGAAATTTAATTCTTACATTGAGTTTCTAAGGATTCAATGGCATCAAAAAGAGTAAGTAACACCATCCAATTACTTTAGTTTGTTCTTAATTCGAATTTGACTTTTAGGGTTTTGAATTAGGCGAATTTTATATAGTTCGAATTGATTGAATTTCTTTGATGGGGTTACTAGAGGAATGATAATAGGTTTGATTGAAAGTGAAATTAGATGAATTGGTTGAGTATTGAATGAGAATTTGAGGTTTGAAATTTAGGGTTCATGAATGTCGAATTTTTGGGAATTAGAATCAAGATTGATTGGATTTTTTGTGGTATATGGTTATGAATTAATGTTTATATGCTATTTAATTAATTATATGGACCACTTCTTTGTTTGATTTTGATTTGATTCAAGGTTTTTGAGGTTTAGAAGTTAAGAGGATAAGGAGAATTAAGCAATTAGAATAAGCACTATTAAGCTAAGTGGAGGAAGGTAGTAACTTGTTAAGAAGTGGCGATGAGCTAGAAAACCCGTTTGTGATGTGGATGTGCAACAAAACGCGGTTGGGAGCCCAACCGCGCGGGTGAGGACCCTCTGACCTGCCCCAACCACCGGTTCACACTTGAACCGCGCGGCTGGGAGTCTGCTGTCACCACCAAGAACCACCAACCGCCGGTTCAATTTTGAACCGCGGCGGTTGAGAAAGTTGTGTAATTTTTTTTGCTTTGCTGATTGATTTACAAGTTAACCTTTAGCTCCAATATTTCTTGTGTGCTTGTTTTATTGTGTTTTTGTAGAAATGCGTAAGAGAAGCTACTCAAGAGGAAGAGAACCTGCTCATTGCTTTGTACAACAAAACAAGGTCGAGCCATGAAAGAAGGTAGTCTCATGCCGATTACTAACGAACACTTGAAGTGGGGAAGGCTAGCAAGGTGGCTAAAGCTTGCTTCATGCATTCGCTTATACCGTGTTCGCTTGTGGTCATTATCGTTTGGATGTGGAATCGACTTAAAAAGTGTCATTCATTCCGGATATATCCCGTCAACAAGATAGCATCCCCATCTGTAACTTACGTCGTTAACCACAAATGGAACCTCTCGTGTTTTTCCGACTTTGAGATCGTTGAACTTTCACAGTTTTATTTATTCTTAATAAACAATGTTGCTCTTTTTAAAAATGACAAGTTCATACTATTAACTTCTTCTCTTTTGATGAGTTTGTGAACATGTATGTTTCGAAGTCCATTTGGAAAATAAGAAATGATAAATATTTTGTTTGAGTTGTGTAGATATTGAGAAAGGTGATATTTGAAGTTGTGATAAAAATGATGGTTTATGGGGGGTATTTATAGGTAAAATAATAAAAATTAAATTAAGTGTTATTTTTTATTTAAAGCCAGGGGATTGCCAAACCACAAAAAATTCCAAGGTGGTTCGGATCGGTGGTGATCACAAGCAAACAACGTCCAAAAACAGACCATCGCACGCGGTGGTTGGTGGTCTCAATAGAGTTCGCGCGTGGTAGAGGCCATCACCTAGTGGTGCTTCACGACTAGCCTAATTTAAAAATGCACATGTATTGAAACCCCTTAATTCTTTGTTTCAAGCCCACACATATTTGGTCATATACCGATAGACATTTAAAGAATTGATATTACAATTCTAGTATTTAGAGAGAAAAATAAAAATACAAGTCTCAACATAGAAAAACATTATCTCTCATGTAATTGACGAATTAGGACCATGCTTTTGACAAGACTAATGGGTCTCATGTTGACACATTCGAAGATATAAACAAATCACGTCGTTCTGTCTACTTTGATGGGGATCCCAAGAGCACAGCACCGAGTGCAGTTTCGTACGGAGTGGACATCATGTCATCTCTTTCAAAAATGAGTATGTCCCCAACCGCATGCTCCTTAAAAAATATATCGGGTTCTGTGTGTGCGATGTCATAAAGCTGCTTACTTAACCTCTCCATAGGTGTCATAACAAACTTCTCAAGACATGATCGTCTACGTTTGGGAATGTTTTTAAAAGCTTGATCCAAAAGCCCTACAAAACCAAAAAATTATATTCACTAATTCTAAAAGTAAAAATGAATAATTAATAAGGATCAAATTTAAAAGATGAAAAAAATATAACAATATCACAAATACGTTGCTTAATTACTTGTAAAAGTAACCAATTAACGACCACAACACTTAAATATTTTTATCCATATATTTAATGTATAAAATTTTGAAAGGTGCTGCAAAGGCAAGTATTATCTCAACCATCATAATTTTACATATAAATTCTTTCTTGTAACTTTTTCATTGGCTTTTAAATATGTGTACAAATACAGATTGTTGCATGTGAATATTATATATATCATATGCTTAAAAATTAAAATTCCATACTTTGACATATTTATATCATTGATGACTTTTCATTCAGTATATACTTATTGTATTATCTAATAAATATACCTTTGTATGGCTTTTAAATATATCATTGTATCTTTTAGCAACTTTAAGCAAATAATAACTTATGTTTTTTAAGAAACAATGACTAGATTATTTAAGAATTATAGGTTTAAAGACTTACTTAACCAGATACATAATTTGTTACTTGTTATGTACAAATAGTATAAAGTTATATAAACTTGCAACAAAATGCAATAGAAACTATATTCACTATCAAAACATAAGGTTAGCATTTGTTTTATTATTAACTTAAGTAACTTTTCTCTCTCTCAATGTAATTTCTATTTTTCCTATCAATTTGAGAGCAATTTGGGATGGTCGCCACCATTAGTAATAAAAGTACAGGGAATAAAAATACAGATAAGTTACTTATTACTACTTTACATAGTGTCTTATAGTGGTAGATGAAAAAAAAGATTGTTATAAAAATACATATGGGCAATCAATCTCTTTTTGTGTAAGCATAACTCGTAACTCTAATCAATTCGAGTGTAATAGATACAATCTAAAATTTTATGCCGATTTTACTCATAAGTCATATTTTATATGGATTTTTTCTAACTCCGAGGGCACATGCTTGAGTGAATAAGTCACATTTTTGTTTATTTAATTGAAGATTTTATATAATTATAACAAATTTTTAGTTTAATTAATGTGTAATAGTAGCGAACTTATATGATAAGATTTTGGTTGAGGTCAATTACTTAAAGAGACCAAGGGAATTTTTTTCCCACTATATAGACCATTTCCGATTTTTGGAAAAAAATTTCCAAATACAGACCAGACGTTTGCTCGCCTATCATGACTCCGTTTTGATCATGCCATGTGTCCACCGCCATTTCCACACTCAAAAGTTATTTCCCGCGACTTCTTTCATCATCACATCTCCTCATCAGCAGAAGTTATTTCCCGCGACTTACTCATAAGCACATCTCCTCCAGCTGCGACTTGTTGCCCTTGTTAACGACTTACCTCCTCATCAGCACACACAGAGTAGATCTATAACTCGATGAAAAACACACACACACACACACACAAAATCAAACACACAAGACCACCTTAACACACACAAGGACATACAGTGTATTTGTAATCGAGCCATGGAAGAACAGATTCTAGAAAGAAACAATTGAAGATGAAGACCGATTAAGGTAATGTATTTATGTGCTTTATTATAATTTTAGTAGGGTTTTCCACAATTGTTTGCTGAATTTTAATTATTTAGGGATTATGTTTTGGTATGACTGTTTTAGTGGATTAGCTGATTAGTAGTTTACAGTGCAATGTATGTTTGAATTTTGATGAAAAATGATAACAATCTGTTTATCAAGGGTGTGATGGATTGTTTATTAAATGATTCTGATTTTGTTTCATTTTTTGGTAAAAAAAACTTCTGAAAGAAAACAACAAGACTTATCTTCAGGGTAGGCCAAAAGGTGGAAATTTCATTTGAAGAAAACCGTTTGTGCGGCGTTTGGTTCCCTGCGGTTGTTGTTGAGGATTTGGGTGGAAAATTTTTGTTAGTTGAGTACAAGTGTGCAGGGATCAATGGCGGGGAGAAGCTTCATAGAGTCAGTGTAGATCATCATCACATTCGTCCCTCGTTGCCGAAGTTTAAGGATATAAGTTTTGGTTTGTTAGATAAGGTTGACGCGTTTTATGATTTTGGCTGGTGGAGTGGTGTAGTTACCAGAAAACTTGCTGATAGTAGGTACCTTGTGTATTTTAAAAACACAAATAAGGTGAAAGACCTTGGTCATCGGGAATTAAGGCCGTATGCGGAGTGGAAAGACGACAAGTGGTTGACACCTTACGAGGTATCAAACGTCATTTGAATGATTTTAGTTATAACTGTTATTCATGTGTCATTTGAATGAGTTATGATGTATATGATTTAGAATATGTGTAGCTAAATCATAAACATCATAACTCATTCAAATGACACATGAATAACAGTTATAACTAAAATCATTCAAATGACGTTTGATACCTCGTAAGGTGTCAACCACTTGTCGTCTTTCCACTCCGCATACGACCTTAATTCCTGATGACCAAGGTCTTTCACCTTATTTGTGTTTTTAAAATACAAAAGGTACCTACTGTAAGCAAGGTTTCTGGTAACTACACCACTCCACCAGACAAAATCATAAAACGCGTCAACCTTATCTAACGAACCAAAACTTATATCCTTAAACTTCGGCAAAGAGGGACGAATGTGATGATGATCTGCACTGACTCTATGAAGCTTCTCCCCGCCATTGATCCATGCACACTTGTACTCAACTAATAAAAATTTTTCACTCAAATCCTCAACAACAACCGCAGGGAACCAAACACCGCACAAACGGTTTTCTTCAAATGAAATTTCCACCTTTTGGCATACCCTGAAGATAAGTCTGGTTGTTTTCTTTCTGAAGTTTTTTTTACCAAAAAATGAAACAAAATCATAATCATTTAATAAACAATCCATCACACCCTTGATAAACAGAAAGTTATCATTTTCATCAAAATTCAAACATACATTGCACTATAAACTACTAATTAGCTAATCCACTAAAACAGTCATACCGAAACACAATCCCTAAATAATTAAAATTCAACAAACAATTGTGGAAAACACTACTAAAATTATAATAAAACACATAAATACGTTACCTTAATCAGTCTTCATCTTCAATTGTTTATTTCTTGAATATGTTCTTCCATGGCTCGATTACAAATACACTGTATGTTCGTGTGCGTGTTACGGTGATCTTGTGTGTTTGATTTTGTGTATGTGTGTGTGTGTGTGTGTGTGTTTCATCGAGTTGTAGATCTACTCTGTGTGTGCTGATGAGGAGGTAAGTCGTTAACAAGGGCAACAAGTCGCGGCTGGAGGAGATGTGCTGATGAGGAAGTCGTGGGAAATAACTTCTACTGAAGAGGAGATGTGATGATGAAAGAAGTCGAGGGAAATAACTTCTGAGTGTGGAAATGGCGGTGGACACATGGCATGACCAGAACGGAGTCATGATAGGCGAGCAAATGTCTGCTCTGTATTTGGAAATTTTTTTTCCGAAAATCGGAAATGGTCTATATAGTGGAAAAAAAATTCCCTTGGTCTCTTTAAGTAATTGACCCCAAACAAAATCTTATCATATAAGTTTGCTACTATTACACATTAATTAAACTAAAAATTTGTTATAATTATATAAAATCTTCAATTAAATAAACAAAAACTTGACTTATTCACTCAAGCACGTGCCCTCGGAGTTAGAAAAAATCCATATAAAATATGACTTATGAGTAAAATAGGCATAAAATTTTAGATTCTATCCAGTACACTTGAATTGATTAGAGTTAGGAGTTATGCTTACACAAAAAGAGATTGATTGCCCATATGTATTTTTATAACAATTTTTTTTTCATCTACCACTAAAAGACACTATGTAAAGTAGTAATAAGTAACTTATCTGTATTTTTATTCCCTGTACTTTTATTACTAATGGTGGCGACCATCCCAAATTGCTCTCAAATTGATAGGAAAAATAGAAATTACATTGAGAGAGAAAAAAGTTACTAAAGTTGATAATAAAACAAATGCTAACCTTATGTTTAGATAGTGAATATAGTTTCTATTGCATTTTGTTGCGAGTTTATATAACTTTATACTATTTGTACATAGCAAGTAACAAATTATGTATCTGGTTAAGTAAGTCTTTAAACCTATAATTCTTAAATAATCTAGCCATTGTTTCTTAAAAAAACATAAGTTATTATTTGCTTAAAGTTGCTAAAAGATACAAAGGTATATTTAAAAGCCATACAAAGGTATATTTATTAGATGGTACAATAAGTATATACTGAACGAAAAGTCATAAATGATATAAATATGTCAAAGTATGCAATTTTAATTTTTAAGCATATGATATATATAATATTCACATGCAACAATCCGTATTTATACACATATTTCTAAGCCAATGAACAAGTTACAAGAAAGAATTTATATGTAAAATTATGATGGTTAGAGATAATACTTGCTTTTGCAACACCTTTCAAAATTTTGTCCATTAAATATATGGATAAAAATATTTAAGTGTTGTTGTCGTTAATTGGTTACTTTTACAAGTAATTAAGCAACGTATTTGTGATATTGTTATATTTTTTTCATTTTTTAAATTTGATCCTTATTAATTATTCATTTTTACTTTTAAAATTAATGAATATAATTTTTTTGTTTTGTAGGGCTTTTGGATCAAGCTTTTAAAAACATTCCCAAACGTAAACGATCATGTCTTGAGAAGTTTGTTACGACACCTATGGAGAAGTTAAGTAAGCAGCTTTATGACATCTCACACACATAGAACCCGATATATTTTTTAAGGAGCCTGCGGTTGGGGACATACTCATTTTTGAAAGAGATGACATGATGTCCACTCCGTACGAAACTGCATTCGGTGCTGTGCTCTTGGGATCTCCATCAAAGTAGACAGAACGACGTGATTTGGTTATATT
>LBNU01037731.1:104652-132671 GCA_014162995.1 Artemisia annua
TTACATAAAGCAATTTCTGAGGACAAAGTACGAAAGTTGGTAAGTGAAAATTTAGGAAGAAGGTGACTGAATCATTGCTGCGACAGTAACGTCATCCTAGCTGCCAATTTTAATTCAATTAGTTTGAGACTTTTCATCTTTGATGACAGTATTATATCTTGTCACATCTAGGGTTTGGATCCGTGGGAGTAAAATAGGTTGATTTGGAGGTGGCAGTTTCGACCAATTTACTTATGAAATGTTTTTTGTTAAACTAATTGGACTTTTCATTACAAAATTTGAGTGTGTGATTATTATTGACCCACTAATCATCTTTAAAAATATATACTAGATTCGGACAGAAACTCAATAAGCGGTCTGGACCCATCGCCATAGCAACAGTTACCTTGAGGCCTGTTAGACAAAAGTCTGCATATTAACCCAGAGTAACCAACCTGCCCATTTTTATCTCAAATAAATGATCACATATGCAGGTATTGTGCCCGTTTATCCTAGATCAATTTTATTGGGCAGATAGGATGTTTTGGCTTGGAGTTTCTCCAGAGCCCCTGCAGCGAAACTACCTGCTTCCTGATGAGGATGATGCCGTTTGTGTAAAAGAAGCTGCAAATGCTCTTACTAGTGCAATTGACTCTGCTATATCCTCTCAAATCAAAGCAATTGCTTATAAAATATCTCAAAACTTGTCTTCTGAGGTAACACTTCCTCTTGGAAATAATATATAGTTCTGTTCTCACTCTGTCTTGTAACATATGCAAAAAAATCTTTTCTGTGTTGTGCAAAATTACATTTTTGTCCCTCAATGATTGTTACAAAACGTTTTTAGATTCTTTTTGGCTCACAAGATTTTACTCCTATTGTTATTATTGGATGGTATTTTATATATTTTACCAGAAGTCGAACACTTCCATTAGTGGAAGTTGATTTCACATCAGACCTTTTGCTATTTGTTCTTGTACAATCTGCTACACATAATGTAGATTGTTGTGCATAATATACCTTTGGCGGTGTAAATATAAGCTCCCTCTTTATCATTTGAAGTCCATCTTATGGAAAATTGTCTCCCCTTGCATTTTACTCCATCTGAGATTGTGTCACTCTTACCATTGCTAGCTATGTTTCTCTCATTCTTTAAGTTTTCACTTATGGGAGATGAATATATGGTCATTTTCTGTCTCAGACTAACACACTTGCTCAAATTGGAAATTTAGCATCGCTTCACTTTGTGATGAATCCAAAACTGAAAATAACCAGAAGAGGGATCCAACTTACAAGTACAGGTGGAAAATAAAGCGAATTTGGTTGAGTAACGGGTCAAAACTGGTAGATTTTTGGTTCAGGTCAGGTTGAGTTGACATGGAACACTGTATGCAAAAACCATTAAATAATTTACTGTGTGCAATCTGCTAAAAATCCTTTTTAAGAATAATTTTTCTTTGAATAAAATCACATCTTTTGAATAAAATGATGCATGGTGTTTTTAAGTTCTTTGACCCGTTTCAGTTTTAACCAATCTCTGTGATTTAGCTGGTAGAGATTAAAAACTAAACTAGAAAACTTATATACTGTGAATATCAAACCTAAATCAATCCAATTAGCAACCTAATACAACCTAAAGCAGTCTTACCACTTAGCAAACCATATCATTACAATAATAATTCAATTTTGAATAATGATATTGAAGGTTGTATGCTTAAAAGTATAATTTGGATGAAATTTCAACCCTGATCCTGCTTCTTTTAAGCTATATTTTGTTTATCTGATCCAACTGGAACAAAACACAAGTACATGACTCAGAGCTGCTTATTCCTGGGTCGTCCACCTTGTTTTATCTTATATATCCTTCTTTCATTCTTACACATTTATGTTTGTTTCAAGCAAAAGATTGACTACTTCGTACATTGCCCATCTCAGGATGGCGTGTTGGAAGCAGTGCAGAAGTTAAAAGCTAGTATCCTGAGCTAATCGTCAGTAGATGATGTACGTGAAGCTTAAAAAGTTGAATTCAACAATGACCAATGTTTATCCAACCAGTTTTAAGATTTGCATGTAGCTGCTTGAAAGCAAACCCAAGTCTCCAACGATGCCAGGTAGTGATCTTGAAACTTGATATTGGTTTTGGATTGATGCATAGCTGGATGGTTTCGGCTGTATTGAAGCCAGCCTTTTCGATTTGTGCAAATCGGTCAACCGTGCTCAACGGCGGTCAATGACGATCAACGATGGTCAAACTTGCCTGAAACCTGCAAATCTTAGTGGAAATACCGAAATATTGTTTTAATCACTTATAGTCTCTGTTTATGTATGTTACAAGTTATTATGTGATGAAGCTACCAAGTATTACTCTGTTATGTCTGATGTAGTGATGTCAGTTATAGAGAAGTAGTACCAGATTTCGGATGCTTTTTTGGAGATTAATATAAAAGTTCACAGTTGCATAAAAAAAAAGTTATTTTTAAAGACAAATCTTGTTGTAAATATTCAAAACTTGCCGAAAGTACTCAAAACTTGCCGGAAATGCCAATCGATTATCACTAATTAATCCCGCCTAGACCGATTACAAGCTACAAGAGGGTCAACCGACCGACTACCAATCCGCGATTTTTGCAACCTTGATTGATATATTATACGCGTTGATCGGGTGTCACTTAGGTAATAAATAGTGGTACATTCAAGCAAAATTGACAAATGATATGGTTTCTTACTATATACTAACCTTTGGCCATTTCTAGTTTTTAACCAAGTTATAACTTTGATGTATCTAAGTGACCAAATACTCACAAAACGGGTCACATAAGTTATGTAGTTTACCCTGCAAAAAAAAAACGTAGGTTATGTAGTTTAATTCTGGACATTAGTTTACCAAGTCTCGTGTACAAACATGGGTATTTGTCAAAGTTAGCAAACTTTATTTAATCATAGTCTTAACTCTTAATATCATATTGGTCTTATGTTTGTGTCTGTACAAATCTTTAATTCAACAGAATACAAGAGCATCCATAACAAGAAGAAAAAAGACAATTGAATAACCATGCTTAGCATATTGCTGCTAACTATAAGTAACAGATTGTAGCTAATTAAGTTTACTTTTGATTAGTATGCATCACAGTAAAGTAAGTATATACTATGTTTAAAGTTGTCAAGTTGAAACACAAGATTCATCATATACTCAAATAAAAAGTTAAAAACTCACTGACTTAGAGACCATCCATAACATTCAAAAGAAAAAGACACTGTGATATTTTTTCCACAACATGAGCTATCTATAACAATTCTTCCCTGAGTCATTGCTCTTAGAGCTAAGAAAGAAAAAAGAAAAAAAAAACATACATTTGCCATCTCAAAGTTTTTAAAATCATAATGGGCTATTAAAAGTAAAATATTACAACAACTGTTTAAACATCTTCATTATGAGCCACATTTCTTTTCTTGATAGGGCCCACATTTAGCCCTTCCTCAGCCAAGCCCATCACTGCAATTTCTTTCCTCTCAGCCAATTGTCGTTGTGTAGACTTGTAAAAGGTACAATAGAGTATCAACTGGGTCACACCCAACAGTGATCCAAGCCCATTTGGTATCTGCCAAAATAGCCCAAAAGGAAGAACATGTTACATTGTTGACTAAAAAGATGCAAATGAACTATAGTGTTGACAAGTTCTGATCCTACAAAAGCTAAATATGAAAGAGCTGAATTTCATGTCAAAGTTGTGCAGAGTATATATAGATCAGCTAAGGAAAAGATAGATTAGTTTTGTAGGATCAAAGTAATGCTGTTTAGTTTGATCCAACCTGTTTTTTAGCCCATATTCGTAACATGATTTGATAAAATGTATGATTAGCAACTAATGACCAAGTATAGTATTAGTGACACAGATTGAGGTTAACTTGAGAACATAACCAATCAAGTAATACAAGATGCAAACAGTAAAAATGGATTGGAAAAGGAAACGTTATGACAACAAGCACAATAATCACTTGCAATGTAAACTGTTTTAGTTTTATCAATGTTAAACGTTCAATTCGAATATTCTGTATGTGTATGTCTGTTACATTACAGATTAAATTAAGAGATAAGTAAATTGATTTGCACGGCATATAAAGTCAGGATAAGAAGAGAGACTTACAACAATGTAGGGATCAAAGCGAATGAGTGCATAGACTGTCCAGCTTATGCCATTGAGTAGTGAAAACAAAGACAGGAAAAACGGCATATATTCCACACTCTTGGTCGTGATGACAAGTTTCTGCATCACAGACACATACCATAATAACAATTAGTTTCATGATTTTCTGTCTAAAGAACATGTTATCAACCATCGTACTTCAAAAACCTTAACAGCAAATTATACTTAAGAGAAATAGGCAGAAACAAGTATCGCAATTGATAAGCATACTCGAATATAACATCAAACATTATCAAGTTTTTTCAATTCTTTTGCGTATTGTTAACTAGAGCGGACTTTAAGACTATACACAAAAGGTAAAAACGTTTAAGGTTTAACTCACAATAACATCATACTTTAAACAGTTTCCCATTCTAGATATCATATACTACTTCTTAAGCAAAAGCATAACACAAGTCAAGTCATAGTCTTATTTGGACCAATTAATCAACCATTCTATCTAAGCTAGAGTTACTAAACTCCTTTACCATCAAAGGGCAATACAATACAGCTTGTAAAAAGTTATTTTCAATGGACAAAAAGTTATTCTCAATAATTTGCTATCTAAATTCTGTTGTTATTTCAGAATAACAATGTAACATATAAACTGTTTACTCAAATGTGCTCACATGCATGTACTTCAAACATTATATATTGAGTCCTACACATCAATATACTTAAATAATGAAATGAAATGAAATAGAGCAAGATAGACATACCATAACAGATAAGGGAGCAGCATACATCATAATATTACCAACAATGGCAATACTACCAACAATATTGGACCTGACTTTAGTAGTGTGAGCAACAGTCAAGGTCAAAGTAGACAAAACACCAAGGAACACCAGCTCAGCAACCATGATCAGTAGTACTTTGAGCCTCTGCTTTGGTGCAGAGTAAAATAGAAAGAGGATCAAGTATACTGCCTCAATGAAGAAACCTGTGCCATTGATTGTGACAACTAGTAGGCTGTGTGGGTGGACAAATGGAAGACCATACAGGACCCAGATACCACAGTTAACAAAGGTGGCTAGGTATGGTACTGCTGAGAATTGCTCCACTGCTCCTTTTTTCACTATTTTTATGAATGTTGGCCTGCAAAATGGTTTATGGCAGATTATGAGTGTTGACTTTTGGTCAAAATACATGACCTTTTGTTGACTTTTCCTAGTCAAACTATCATGTTTTTTGTGTTAGATATTGTAACTTGAGGTCTGTTTAATGGAGTAATCAGATAAAAAGTTTTTGATTGAGTGACTCAGGACTTGATGGCTCAAAACATCTTATTGTATCGTCGAGTAATCATATAAAAACAGTTTGAATACAAAAACTTAAGTGACTCGTAAAAGTTGTTCATATGTTGTACCGAAAGACAATAAACACCTCATACAGCAAGTTCAAAACATTTTAGATTTGCAGAACATGTAAGAAGCTGATAATACATGAGTATTCCTGACTTCATTTCATGATTATCTAATTATCTAATGCTAACTTTTAAGTCATGATAAACCATAGCAAATGTACATTCAAACAGTCATCTTCACTTTTAGAAAACATGAGTTATTGCTAGTATTTTGCAAATAGATGTTACACACAATAAGTTGACTACTCTATGCAATTTTTTAAGGTGTTTTATCAAAGTTGAAAATATGAATGATACCAAAAGGGAAAATGCTAATTTTGGCAAGACATTCATATGAATAAAAAAAACCAGCATTGGGATTTATTTGACCAAGTTGACCATTTCACTTTCAATGTTTTCATTGTGAAAAACTCTTTTCATATGAATGTCTACTATCACAATTTTGTTTATGTCATTGTAAAACTTTATATTATATCCATAGTTCTACGACTCGTAACAATATAACATCATTTCAGCCTAAAAAGTAAGTCGACCTGCTTTAATAAAGGCACCGACCGACGACATCAAGTAAAAACTCAAAGTTTACGCAACTTATATAAAAAAAAAAAAAAAAAAAAAAAAACGTTTAGCATGATGTATGCATTCTAATTATATCGCTTACGTACACTGTTTAACTTAACTTGCATTGCTTCTAAAAGGATATTTAACATACATCACAAAGGCTAAATAAGATGACACTACTTTAACCGTTCGCAACTTTTGGTTTTACCAAACCGTTAAATATTATTACCGTTCAAAAAAACAAATTATCGATATAAAAATACATGATTCTTTATTTACTATCAACAAAATTGACAAAAGTATGTTTTTTAGAAATTTAAAAACTATTTAAAGGCATAGTAATTAATTAATAGAAATAAAGTCCAGTTTACCCTTCCACCAGTTTAAACAATTACATCATCGCAACTTTCGCGAGGACAAATAAGTCATTCTACAGCTTTTCTTTTTATAAAAGTGTAGAGTAACTTTTATTTACTGTTAACCATCATTCTTTACTTGCTATCAACAAAATTGATAAAATGAAATTTGTTTTTTTAAAATTTAAAAACTATTTAAAGGCGTAGTAATTAATTAACAGATATAAAGTCAAATTTACCCTTCCACTAGTTTAAATATTTACATCATCGCAATTTTCATGAGGACAAATAAGTCATTCAACGGCTTTTTTTTATAAAAAATGTACAGTAACTTTTGTTTACCTCATGTTTTTACAAAATTTAAACAATGCAGTAATTAATTAATTAATATTTAATAGATACTTTTCATGACTACATGAAAACTAGGTAGTTGGCCTTCACTTTCTACAAGTCACATATTCATCACTTAAATGTCAAATTTACCCTCAGTTTTACAAAATTTTTTAAAAAAATCACACTATTCGAGAGGGTAAAAAGGTCATTTAGTTATCACATTGAAGTCGTGAAGATATGCATTCGGTTAGCATGACGGTGCTGCAATATTTCTGTTTCATAAAAAATAACGGAATAACAAATTGTTGAACACACACACACACACAGTGAGTGCGTGTGTGTTACTTACACAGGTGATAAGAACAAGATGAGAGCAATCACATTTCCTGAAATTTAAGTAATAACAGAATTAGTTAGTTAGTTAGTTAGTTAGGATCAAATTTTTAACAAATTTACACCTAAACACACACTAAATTACACACACAAATTAGTACTACAAGTTATACAGAATGTGATAGACTGATAGTAATTGAATCTGTTACACCTAAACACGCACTAATTTACACACACAAGCTTCCTTATATACAGTTTAATTGATCTCGGACTGGCATCTTTAGTATCAATCAACAGTTAATTTCCTTAAATATCCAGTTTAACTTTTCTTTTTTTGAGAAAAACTGATTCTAAAAACATGATCTATGACCTAAATTAATTTATTTAATGTAAATCCTTAATAACATCATGCAAGCATTTTGAACCACTTGTGTAGGATATATTCACAGCCTCACAGGCTGGGCATTAAAGTTTCAGAACCAATTGATCATTTGTTCATGTCCTGGTTTTTATAATTATGATGTTTGAATAGATTTGTTGGAAAGATGTTATGCATTGGATGTGGCCTCTTTTTACCGAGGACTGGGGAACCTGGAGAGCTACCAAGTTACAGCTGAGTCCCTTGCCTTTCACGGTATGACCTAATCTCCATTGATTTCCTTCCTTTGCAGTATTAAAAAGAAGCTAGTATCGCGAAATCTAAGCCCAGTTTTTAGTTCCTTGTCATTTACCAAAATCTAAATATTAGCTATGGCTTTATCTAAAGGTGGCAATTTCAGTTCATTTATGTATGATTGGCGCGTTTTGGATGGTGCATTATCTCAAACAGTTTTAATACTAGAAAAAAAGGAATCTAAAAGGGGAAATGGGGTCAAATGGTTTGAACTTCCCCCAAAGTGGTAAGTTATCTTGTTATTGTAATTATAATTAACACAGTAGATACATAATGAGTGGTCAAATTAGTGTTGTAAATTAACCCAATCTCACCCCAGCCTGTTTCGATCCGAACTTGAAAGGACCTGTTACCCAACCCGCCCATCTCGCCACCTCTAGTTTTATCATTTGAAACTTATGCTGCCCGTAATTTGGCTGTTGACTAAAGTCATCTTATTGTCCCTTCATGCATCCAGGATCCAGTCACAAGTAATCCAGTGTGGCACAGTAGGCCTTCATCTCCTTTGCTACTGTAAGATCAATACCGGTGTGCCAGTTTATATAAGGTCAACTTCATGTACATTCTATGTAGAAAACTTGAAATGTGAGATGGCTTAAAAATAAATAGTCAACAATTGTAACTGTCATCTCAATGTATCATGGTAAAGGTACCTAGTAATTCACCATGGTCACTGGTCAGTTTTTGGTGGTGGGAAAAGAACAAATTTGTATAATGCTACTAACACATTTCATATTTTCGTAATTATTTGATGAATGTTGGAATGCATATGGTAGCTTACTCTTTTTTTATTTTTTATTTTTTGTTTATCAATTGATTACAGGTATGGTTTCAGCAAAGAAGTTGTAGAATGCCCTGGTATGGTAAACTCTCATATAAGATTATATGTGTTTCTACAATACTGTAAATTTATTGTTTCCGAAGCTTTTATTGTAATGATAGAATACTAGTTACATGCTATTTTTAAAAACAAATAGTTTTCTACTTTTCATTGCTTTTTCAATGTCTACTATGCCAGGTTATTGGCCATCAAATGTTCATGTTTGTGGCTTCTGGAGTCTTCCTATGGAGTGGCAGTTCTCGTGCAAACAATGTGCAGAAGTTACAGTCTTGACCTCTTCAGAGAATAACATGAAAGCTGAATTGTGCTCAGCTCATACTGAACTGCAGCAATTTTTAAATGCTCCAGCATCACTGCCACCTGTATTCATTGGTTTGAGTTCTATTGGAAGGTAAGTTTATAATTCATACATAAGCATTTGGACTTCAGAGTTTTGCAAATCTTGCATCTTTATATAGCATAGTTTGTCATCCACTAGTAGAGGTAGCAATTTCTACCATTTACCCATAAATGTGTTGATTAATGTTATATTTTTATCTCTAATGGGTCAAACGGGGCACTTTAAGGATTTGACTATAAAGGAATGGGTCAAATGGGTTTAGAAGTTTTAAACTCACCTTCACCTGAGGTGCATTTGGAATGCATGAAATCTCAATAATGTGCTTCATTAGAAAACTAACCTTAACCTGCATTTAATATTAAAAATGTTT
The DNA here is from genome assembly GCA_014162995.1 of Artemisia annua. Classification (NCBI taxonomy): domain Eukaryota; kingdom Viridiplantae; phylum Streptophyta; class Magnoliopsida; order Asterales; family Asteraceae; genus Artemisia; species Artemisia annua. Next base: position 113,989 of record LBNU01037731.1, read on the forward strand.
TGAAGTGAATCTGTTACTGAACCCAGCCCATATGGCCACCTTTATTAGTTAGTCTTTACTCGATCAGCCATTTCCCTATGGATGCATTTTGGTCAAGAGGCTCATTGTCATGCTTATAGTTTTGTATTAGACCATATTGCCAATTGCTTTGAATCAGTATTCTTATATAGCCTATATTGTACACAACGTTTTTGAGCTAGAGGTGGGCCAACTGGACCGGTCATTCAGGTTGGTTAACGGGTCGTATCTGGCCCGGGTCAATATATGTGCCTTTTTAGTACTGGTTGGACCCAGCAACTCACAAACATATTTATTTGTGTTAAACACTTAACACGTGTTTTTGTAGATATTTAATGCGTTAAATATGATTAAAGAACGAAGTAGTTGCAATAATTTTAATTTTTTTAAATTAATAATTTAATATTTTAAGAGGTTATAATATACTTTACGCGACGTTCTATGTGTATGACCCGTTCTCCATTAAGCTAAAATTTTTAAAATTATTGAGATAATATAACGCAAATCTACCCTTTTTAAAACTGAATTGGTTGAAATGGCCACCTCTAATTTGACCACATGTAACATCTCACCGCTCTCACCAATATGTCACTATAGGGAGGTGTTTCTTCTTATATACAGGCTTATGAGCTTAGGGATTTCGGCTTATGTTTTATAAGCCCGTATTCTTGGCCTATGAACTTCTAATGAATTAAAGATGACAAATAAGATCATAAACTGAAAATATTAGCTGAAAATAATCCCCAAAAATTGGTTTTGAAATCATATAAGTTCATAAGCCCATATATAAGCTTAAGCAACCACCCCCATAGTATGACATTGTTGAGGCAAGTTAAGCTCATTTATAAATTGTGATACTTTTAGCACCTAAAGTCAATGGTTTCATGGTTTTAGTCACTGGTTCTAGAGTACAACTATAATCATAGTTCTGAATAATTTAACTTTTCTTCCCATGGTTCCACCCTTGCATAATCTGTTCAATTTTGGTTTTTATTAGAGGTGGCAAGTTTGACCCGGTTAGTTATGAATGAGTCGATTTAGGTTGTGCTTTATTACAAATGGTTCAAATCAACAAACTTAGCTAAAAGGGAGACCGGTCAAACGGGTTGAAATCTGGCCAAAGTCTACATCTATATCTAATCCTTACAAATTCCTGTGTTGTTTTATTCAAAGATTTATATTGTTATCATAATTACATTATATTATAATGATATAAATCATAAGTACTGTATTAATTATTTTTATAAAGTAATCAAGTGAACATAGTTATACAAGTCAAGCCGGCCCGGCGTGTTGTGACCCATTTTGAGCAGTTGCCCAATCCCATTATTCGGCCTTCAATGTTCATAACATGTCAGATACACTTCCTTGGGATTCTTAGTACCTTACAGACTCCTTATTCTAAAATATGTTACTCATCTTGTTGCAGCATGGGCTTTATGAGAAAACCACAGTTGTTTCTTCGTGTTCTTCAAAGTGTTATAGAGCTAACCAGTTACCGTTTTATCCTTTTCTCATCTGGATATGGACCTCTGGATGCTGCAACAAGAATACTTGCTACAGAAACATCATCATGCTCAGAAAAAGGAGAACCTGTTAAGGATGGAATTTCTCTTTTTAGTGATCGGCTTTTCTGTTTCTCAGGGTAAATATTTTTGTGTCCATTATCTTCTGGGTTTTATCTATATGTATGCTATTAACTACTAAAGTGAGCGAACTGGAGTGTGCCCAACTATAATTTTTTTCAGATGCCTAATGCCTTGTCTTTTTGTTATTAGTTCTGTACCTTACAAGTGGCTTTTCCCAAAATGTGCTGTTGCTATTCATCATGGTGGCAGGTAAGCTCGTTGATATGTTTTTCCGACTTTATATTTTGCTTATCCTATGTTTTCTTTCTTCTATCCTCACTTTCAAACTCTGTACTAATGTGGTGATGACATATGATCTGGCTCAACTAGTGGATCCACTGCGGCAGCTTTGCATGCCGGAATTCCACAGGTTTGTTTGTTTTACTGGTTCTTTTCTACTGACCATCATATAAAAGATTTATGGCCACAAAATGGAGATTTTCATACATATAATTGTGACCTAAAAGATAAATCTTATAGTTATCCTCACTTTATAAGAAAAGAAGATTTTCTTTCAGTTAAAAGGAACTAAGACAATTTGTTTTTACTTTACCAATTACCATTTATTATCTACTTTAACAGAATGACTAAAAGAAAGGGAAACTAATAAATCTTTGTTGTTGTTGTTGTTGTTGTTGTTTACATAAAGCAATTTCTGAGGACAAAGTACGAAAGTTGGTAAGTGAAAATTTAGGAAGAAGGTGACTGAATCATTGCTGCGACAGTAACGTCATCCTAGCTGCCAATTTTAATTCATCTTTGATGACAGTATTATATCTTGTCACATTTAGGGTTTGGATCCGTGGGAGTAAAATAGTTTCGACCAATTTACTTATGAAATGTTTTTTTGTTAAACTAATTGGACTTTTCATTACAAAATTTGAGTGCGTGATTATTATTGACCCACTAATCATCTTTAAAAATATATATTAAATTCGGACAGAAACTCAATAAGCGGTCTGGACCCATCGCCATAGCAACAGTTACCCTGAGCCCTGTTAGACAAAAGTCTGCATATTAACCCAGAGTAACCAACCTGCCCATTTTTATCTCAAATAAATGATCACATATGCAGGTATTGTGCCCGTTTATCCTAGATCAATTTTATTGGGCAGATAGGATGTTTTGGCTTGGAGTTTCTCCAGAGCCCCTGCAGCGAAACTACCTGCTTCCTGATGAGGATGATGGCGTTTGTGTAAAAGAAGCTGCAAATGCTCTTACTAGTGCAATTGACTCTGCTATATCCTCCCAAATCAAAGCAGATGCTTATAAAATATCTCAAAACTTGTCTTCTGAGGTAACACTTCGTCTTGGAAACAATATATAATTCTGTTCTCACTCTGTCTTGTAACATATGCAAATCTTTTCTGTGTTGTGCAAAATTACATTTTTGTCCCTCAATGATTGTTACAAAACGGTTTTTAGATTCTTTTTGGCTCACAAGATTTTACTCCTATTGTTATTATTGGATGGTATTTTATATATTTTACCAGAAGTCGAAGACTTCCATTAGTGGAAGTTGATTTCACATCAGACCTTTTGCTATTTGTTCTTGTACAATCTGCTACACATAATGTAGATTGTTGTGCATGATATACCTTTTGCGGTGTAAATATAAGCTCCCTCTTTATCATTTGAAGTCCATCTTATGGAAAATTGTCTCCCCTTGCATTTTACTCCATCTGAGATTGTGTCACTCTTTCCATTGCTAGCTATGTTTCTCTCATTCTTTAAGTTTTCACTTATGGAAGATGAATATATGGTCATTTTGTGTCTCAGACACACTTGCTCAAATTGGAAATTTAGCATCGCTTCACTTTGTGATGAATCCAAAACTGAAAATAACCAGAATGAGGGATCCAACTTACAAGTACAGGTGGAAAATAAAGCAAATTTGGTTGAGTAACGGGTCAAAACTGGTAGATTTTTGGTTCAGGTCAGGTTGAGTTGACCTGGAACACTGTATGCAAAAACCATTAAATTGTTTATCTGATCCAACTGGAACAAAACATAAGTACATGACTCAGAGCTGCTTATTCCTGGGTCGTCCACCTTGTTTTATCTTATATATCCTTCTTCCATTCTTACACATTTATGTTTGTTTCAAGCAAATGAGCTAAAAAGGCTACAAGATTGACTACTTCGTACATTGCCCATCTCAGGATGGCGTGTCGGAAGCAGTGCAAATGTTAAAAGCTAGCATCCTGAGCTAATCGTCAGTAGATGATGTACGTGAAGCTTAAAAAGTTGAATTCAACAATGACCAATGTTTATCCAACCTTAGAGTTTTAAGATTTGCATGTAGCTGCTTGAAAGCAAACCCAAGTCTCCAACGATGCCAGGTAGTGATCTTGAAACTTGATATTGGTTTTGGATTGATGCATAGCTGGATGGTTTCGGCTGTATTGAAGTGTCGAGCCTCGGATTTGGTTGGTTTGTGGCTCTTTTTGACTTTCCAGTTTCCACAGTCCTAATACAGTTATGTGGCAAAATGGGTGGCCAGGCACGCCGGGTGACATGTTAAATATGGATATATTTCCCTCTTAGAGTTGGACGTATAAACCTTTTGTCTACTTTTTTGGACTTCATAAATAATTGAGGTGTTATATGTTTTTACAATAATAATGTTGGAACTATTTGAATAACTACACTTTGGACTAACATCGTTCTACTCATTTCATTTTTGGCTGATTAATTTGATTTGGCCCATTTGGATTTAAATCATATTTCAAAAAAGATAAAAACACCCGTCATGGAAATTAGAATATTGCATGTTTATAACTTTATATTATTATCGCATATCCTATAGGAAAACATCTAGATGCATGACGATATAGCACTAAAAAACTGTTCAACTCCAAGTTTCAACGTATTCCACGGTGAAAATTTTTTTCATTTAAAATTTCTAAGTCTACATACGCGTTGATCGGGTGTCACTTAGGTAATAAATAGAGGTTCATTCAAGCAAAATTGACAAATGATATGGTTTCTTACTATATACTAACCTTTGGCCATTTCTAGGTTTTAACCAAGTTATAACTTTGATGCATCTAAGTGACCAAATACTCACAAAACGGGTCACATAGGTTATGTAGTTTACCCTGCAAAAAAAATGTAGGTTATGTAGTTTAATTCTGGACATTAGTTTACCAAGTCTCGTGTACAAACATGGGTATTTGTCAAAGTTAGCAAACTTTATTTAATCATAGTCTTAACTCTTAATATCATATTGGTCTTATGTTTGTGTCTGTACAAATCTTTAATTCAACAGAATACAAGAGCATCCATAACAAGAAGAAAAAAGACAATTGAATAACCATGATTAGCATATTGCTGCTAACTATAATTAACAGATTGTAGCTAATTAAGTTTACTTTTGATTAGTATGCATCACAGTAAGTGTTTTAAAAAATGCACATAAAAAGTAAGTATATACTATGTTTAAAGTTGTCAAGTTGAAACACAAGATTCATCATATACTCAAATAAAAAGTTAAAAACTCACTGACTTAGAGACCATCCATAACATTCAAAAGAAAAAGACACTGTGATATTTTTTCCATAACATGCGCTATCTATAACAATTCTTCCCTGAGTCATTGCTCTTAGAGCTAAGAAAGTAAAAAACAACATACATTTGCCACCTCAAAGTTTTTAAAATCATAATGGGTTGTTAAAAGTAAAATATTACAACAACTGTTTAAACATCTTCATTATGGGCCACATTTCTTTTCTTGATAGGGCCCACATTTAGCCCTTCCTCAGCCAAGCCCATCACTGCAATTTCTTTCCTCTCAGCCAATTGTCGTTGTGTAGACTTATAAAAGGTACAATAGAGTATCAACTGGGTCACACCCAACAGTGATCCAAGCCCATTTGGTATCTGCCAAAATAGCCCAAAAGGAAGAACATGTTACATTGTTGACTAAAAAGATGCAAATGAACTATAGAGTTGACAAGTTCTGATCCTACAAAAGCTAAATATTGAATGGTCTGAATTTCATGTCAAAGTTGTGCAGAGTATAGATCAGCTAATGAAAAAATAGATTAGTTTTGTAGGATCAAAGTAATGCTGTTGAGTTTGATCCAACACGTTTTTCAGCCCGTACACAGACCATACTATCTAGCATGCTATTCATAATATGATTTGATAAAATGTATAAATGTATAATTAGCAATTAAAAACCTAGTATAGTATTAGTAATACAGATTGAGGTTAACTTGTGAACAAAGCACAATAAGGAAATGTTATGACAACAAGCACAATAATCACATACAATGTAAACTGTTCTAGTTTTATCAATGTTAAACGTTCACAATTCGAATATTCTGTATGTGTATGTTTGTTACATTACAGATTTAAGCAAGAGATACGTAAATCGATTTGCATGGGCAGCATGGCATATCAAGTCAGAATAAGAAGAGAGACTTACAACAATGTAGGGATCAAAGCGAATGAGTGCATAGACTGTCCAGCTTATGCCATTGAGTAGTGAAAACAAAGACAGGAAAAACGGCATATATTCCACACTCTTGGTCGTGATCACAAGTTTCTGCATCACAGACACATACCATAATAACAATTAGTTTCATGATTTTCTGTATAAAGAACATGTTATCAACCATCGTACTTCAAAAACCTTAACAGCAAATTATACTTAAGAGAAATAGGCAGAAACAAGTATCGCAATTGATAAGCATACTCGAATATAACCATCAAACATTATCAAGTTTTTTCAATTCTTTTGCGTATTGTTAACTAGAGCGGACTTTAAACTATACACAAAAGGTAAAAACGTTTAAGGTTTAACTCACAATAACATCATACTTTAAACAGTTTCCCATTCTAGATATCATTTACTACTTCTTAAGCAAAAGCATAACACAAGTCAAGTCATAGTCTTCTTTGGACCAATTAATCAACTATTCTATCAATCTATCTAAGCTAGAGTTACTAAACTCCTTTACCATCAAAGGGCAATACAATACAGCTTGTAAAAAATTATTTTCAATGGACAAAAAGTTATTGTCAGTGGAAGATTTTTAATTGTGTGTTATTATCAATTAAAAGTTAACCTATGCAAAATGAGTTTAGACTTTAAAGCAAACATTACTCAAATGTGCTCACATGCATGTACTTCAAACATTATTTATTGAGTCCTACACATCAATATACTTAAATAATGAAATGAAATGAAAAAGAGCAAGATAGACATACCATAACAGATAAGGGAGCAGCATACATCATAATATTACCAACAATGGCAATACTACCAACAATATTGGACCTGACTTTAGTAGTGTGAGCAACAGTCAAGGTCAAAGTAGCCAAAACACCAAGGAACACCAGCTCAGCAACCATGATCAGTAGTACTTTGAGCCTCTGCTTTGGTGCAGAGTAAAATAGAAAGAGGATCAAGTATACTGCCTCAATGAAGAAACCTGTGCCATTGATTGTGACAACTAGTAGGCTGTGTGGGTGGACAAATGGAAGACCATACAGGACCCAGATACCACAGTTTACAAAGGTGGCTAGGTATGGTACTGCTGAGAATTGCTCCACTGCTCCTTTTTTCACTATTTTTATGAATGTTGGCCTGCAAAATGGTTTATGGCAGATTATGAGTGTTGACTTTTGGTCAAAATACATGACCTTTTGTTGACTTTTTCCTAGTCAAACTATCATGCTTTTTGTGTTAGATACTGTAAATTGAGGTCTGTTTAATGGAATAATCAGATAAAAAGTGTTTGGTTGAGTGACTCTGGACTTGATGGTTCAAAACATCTTATTATATCGTCGAGTAGTCATATAAACAGTTTGAATACAAAAACTTAAGTGACTCGTAAAGTTGTTCATATTGTACCGAAAGACAATAAACATATAAGTAATTTCAGGAAGCAATCCCAAACACCATTTTAGATTTGAAGAACATGTAAGAAGTTGATATGTTAACTAATTATCGAAAACAGATGCAATAATACATGAGTATTCCTGACTTCATTTCATGATTATCTAATTATCTAATGCTAACTTTTAAGTCATGATAAACCATAGCAAATGTACATTCAAGAAGTCATCTTCACTTTTAGAAAACATGAGTTATTGCTAGTATTTTGCAAATAGATGTTACACACAATAAGTTGACTACTCTATGCAATTTTTTAAGGTGTTTTATCAAAGTTGAAAATATGAATGATACCAAAAGGGAAAATGCTACTTTTGGCAAGACATTCATATGGAAATAAATAAATAAATAAATAAATAAAAACAAAAAAAAACAACATTGGGATTTATTTGACCAAGCTGACCATTTCACCTTCAATGTTTTTATTGTGAAAAACTTTTTTCATATGAATGTCTACTATCACAATTTTGCTTATATCATTGTAAAACTTTATATTAGAACCATAGTTCTACGACTCGTAACAATATACCATCATTTCAGCCTAAAAAGTAAGTCGACCTGCTTTAATAAAGGCACCGACCGACGACATCAAGTAAAAACTCAGAGTTTACGCAACTTATATAGAAAAAAACGTTTAGCATGATGTATACATTTCTAATTATATCGCTTACGTACACTGCTTAACTTAACTTACATTGCTTCTAAAAAGATATTTAACATACATCACAAAGGCTAAACAAGATGACACTACTTTAACCGTTCGCAACTTTTGGTTTTACCAAACCGTTAAATATTATTACCGTTCAAAAAAACAAATTATCTACATAAAAATACATGATTCTTTATTTACTATCAACAAAATTGACAAAATGAATTATGTTTTTAAAAAATTTAAAAACTATTTAAAGGCATAGTAATTAATTAATAGAAATAAAGTCCAGTTTACCCTTCCACCAGTTTAAACAATTACATCATCGCAACTTTCGCGAGGACAAATAAGTCATTCTACAGCTTTTCTTTTTATAAAAGTGTACAGTAACTTTTATTTACCGTTAACCATCATTCTTTACTTGCTATCAACAAAATTGACAAAATGACTTTAGTTTTTTAAAAAATTTTAAAAACTATTTAAAGGAATATTAATTAATTAATAGATATAAAGTCCAATTTACCCTTCCACTAGTTTAATACGAGTATTTACATCATCGCAATTTTCATGAGGACAAATAAGTCATTCAACGGCTTTTTTTTATGTAAAAAATGTAAAGTAATTTTTGTTTACCTTATGTAATTTTTACAAAATTTAAAAGCTATTATTTGCAATTCAGTAATTAATTAATATATAATAGATACTTTTCATGACTACATGAAAACTAGGTAGTTAGCCTTCACTTTCTACAAGTCACATATTCATCATTTAAATGTCAAATTTACCCTCAGTTTTACAAAAAAAAATAAAAAATCTCACTATTCGAGAGGGTAAATAAGTCATTTGGTTATCACATTGAAGTCGTGAAGATATGCATTCGGTTAGCATGACGGTGCTGCAATATTTCTGTTTCATAAAAAATAACGGAATAACAAATTGTTACACACACACACACACATACAGTGAGTGTGTGTGTGTGTTACTTACACAGGTGATAAGAACAAGATGAGAGCAATCACATTTCCTGAAAATTAAGTAATAACAGAATTAGTTAGTTAGTTAGAATCAAATTTTTACAAATTTACACCTAAACACACACTATTACACATACACAAGTTATGTATGAATCAGAATCACGAATGAACGTCATCTATTACACCTAAACACGCACTAAATTACACACACAAGTTCGTACTTACAATACAGAATGTGATGAACTGAACTAAACGAATAATTAACAGTCGCATTATTTCGAGACGATATCGAAACTTGACGAATAATCGAGAATATATATATCAGCTCGAAAAAAAGTAAAAACACATAAACACGTCATTTTAAACAGAATTTGACGAATAATCAGTAACGAATTAGCTCGTAAAGACGATTTAAACGCATTATCTCGAAATTTGACACAAAATCACTGATTAACACATAAACACACACACAGTCATTCACAAGTCAGAATCACAAACACCTTATTTCAAAATTTGATGCAAAATAACCGATTAAATCGTGCTATGAATCAGATACATTATCAAACCGGTAGTTAAACAGTACATTAGCATGTGTAGTTCGTTACAGATAACAAATTAAGCAATCAGTTAGTTATACCGTTAAAATCGATAACAAACTGCTACATTACACTCTGTGTGTGTAATTAGTTATACATAACAGTTAAGCTCATTATAATCACACGATTAAAACACATAATTAAACAATAATCAAATATCTAGTGATATAATGCATGCGTTAATCAACTAGTGTGTGAAAGTGTGTGTGTGTGAAAATGATACGCACCGATGATACCGACAGCAGTGCGAGCAAAATCAGCAGAAATCATGGTGAATAAGCAGTAGTGAATGTATGTAAGTGATGAAATGAAAGTGAAATGATGAAATGAGAAGGAAGGGGCCGGGGGTGGTATTTATACAAGAGAATGATACGTGGAAAGAGAGAGGGTGACAATTGTGTGTTGAGTTGAGTGACTAGATGATACTACTATTTGGCTTTTCTTTTCTTGCAAAGTGTAAAATGTAAATGTAATTATGTAAATTCGATTCTTTATTTTTCTATTTTTGTTTATATTTGGATAAGTTGCTACTTAGATAAAATGAGCAAAACTAAATTGAGAAAAAAAAAAAGAAGGATTTTTAGTTACATATATAAATAAAAAGGAAATTTCAAAAGAAGATACATATATTTCGTATGTGCATCTGAAATATGTGATTCCGGTTTCTTCTCACGATTCTCAGTTTATTTTTATTTTTTTCTCATTTGATCCTAACTCTTTTACTCTTCTATACTATATATAAATGAAAAAACTATACTCTTGAAAGTGAAAAATTAAGAAAATTATGTATGAAAACCACAAAATTTTATTATTATTTTCTTTTATAACTCATATCCAATATTATTTTCATTCAGTTTAAATCGTGTTTAATCTCTAAATTCTTAAACTTTCATTATATTTCGTTTATAACTCATAAACTTTATTTTTATCACTACAATTATTTGCCGCCTATAAAATCACGTTGCTATGCACATGTACTCGTGTAGTATGCGTCAAATATCTATATTTTTAACTTTATTTAAAATTAGCGGGAAACTCTGACCTACTGCATCTTTTTGAATGTGGACTGACCTTTCTTCAAAGACCTAGTATCAAGTAATGGACACATGTTTCAGTAATCTTTAGCAAAGAGTTACGATTGAACTCACGACCTCTTTATCTAAGTTAAGTTCTCTTTGGCCGGTCAATTGAACTTTACAATGAATGAGTGATACCACCTATCGAGGCAAAGCTTGTGATATTAAGTACGTAAAATGTAGTGATGTTTAATGTTTTGCATAGTTTGTACAAAACAAAACAGTATACAAGAATATGCGAAATGTGTAATCACAGGGCCATCAAGTTTTAAAATGTATACTATGTTATGCATTCGATCGGGCTTCAATATTCACTTCTAAAGAAAATGTTAACGCCACACGGTTTTGTGATCTAAATATTTGTTAAACTAAAGCTAGTTCGTTAGAATATGCCGTGTCCTTTTTGTTTCAATAGTTGGTATACTTTATCTTTGATCGTCATGTTTAGTTTTTACATGAACTTTTACGCAAGCTTCTACAGTGTGTATTAATTACTTTATCGAGTTACAAACTTAGAATTTGGGTTAACGTACATGCAGTGACGGAACCAGGGGGTGTCCCGGGACACCCATGGATTTTTGTTGCATAGTGTTAATTTTGTTAAAAAACCTTGATTTTTCTTAAATGCACCCGGTCCCTCAAACTTGTATTTGTAGTATTGTTTAGTTTATTCTAAGTGCACCTGGTCGTTTTGTATCCTGGTTCCGTCCCTGCGTACATGCAGATATCTAATTCATCATGTTGTACTTTTGTATATGAATAAGATGATAGTTTACGTTAATGGATAATGTAACTTTTTAACATTTAATTTACTNTCATTTATATTAAAACATCAAAAGTAAAGTCAAAGGCAACATACACCAAAGAATAAAGAAAAATGTCTACGTGAAAGAGTTAACGACAATGTAAATATAGTTAAAAATATACAAACTACACAAAAATGATCAACCTAAGTGCCAAGTGTATTTGGTGTATTACAAACTAATAAACTTATATTTTGAAAAACTTTAAGTTTCATTAGCTATATACGCAGGGCCGTCCCATTGATTTGGGAGGCCCGGTGCGAAATCACAAATGAGGCCCCCATAATCCAAGTCTTTCACTCTTTTTGTATGTGACCCAAAGTTTGTCTTCTATTTTTTGTATGTGGCCCGGTTTAACTTTGATAATATTTAACAAAGACACTAAAAATTCTAAACGTTTATATATAAACGTTTATTAAACTAAATTGGCGGCCCTTACAAAAGGGGGCTCGGTGTGGTTGCACCACTTGCACATGCTAATCGCCGCCACTGTATATACACGATTACTATATATTTATGGACGCATACATCTATCGTTATGTAACACCAATAACTTCCAATCAATATCATGCTCTTAATCACATGACTGTAATTAGACATATGAATAAACTACATTAATATATTCTCAATAAAATGATAATGTAGTTTATGTGGATGCCTATTTGGAGTCATGTAACTTGTATCGTGCATGACTAAATATTTAAAAGTGGTGTAGTTGTTGTTGTTGTTGGATTATTATTATTATTATTATTATTTTTTTTATTAATATTTTTTTAGTGTTTAACATGTACGCTATATATACACATTATGCTAACTTTTGTGTTACTTTTTTGTAAGTTTGTTACTGCTTTTGAGTTGAAATAAACTTTTTGAATGTTTGCGTAACCGACGATTCCTTTTTCTTTTTTTCATAGATGAAATATGTGACCAAAAATAAATAGCAGTATATATAGTACCTCTTTTACAGATCTCTCAAATTACTAATTTTAAGCTAAAAGAAACATTCATATAAAAGACTAAGTTGATACTATACAGTTTATCTTTTGTCGTGCATATATGAATTTAGCTAAACTGCTTTTAGCCTGATAGTATATGAGTGATCTAGGTAATAATTAAAAAATAGTAGGTTCAAATTAGTAAATGAGTAAACTACACCGTTCGTCCTTGCGGTTTGCGTTAACCGCAGCCTGTGGTCCTTTGACCAAAAAAATTGCACCGTTTATCCTTAACTCAGAAACGTTATGCACCATTAGTTCCTCCCTCTAACGGAGTGGACTAACGCTCGTTAACTTGTTTGCTTAAGAGAGTATAATAGTCATTTCGCACTATAAGGACGAACGGTGCAAGGACGAACGGTGCAATTTTTCGCTTTTAGCCCTTTTTTAACGCTTTCTTCCGTTTTTTACGTTTTCGCCCGTTTTCGTCCGTTTTTTTACGCTTTCGCCCGTTTTCGTCCGTTTTCATCTGTGTTTTTACGTTTTCATCCCGTTTTTTACATTTCCATACATTCTTTTTACGTTTTCGCCTGTTTATTTTACGTTTTCGTCCGGTTTTTACGTTTTCATCTGTTTTTTTATGTTTTCGCCCGTTTATTTTTGAAAACGTAAAAAAGGGCGAAAACGTAAAATAAACGGGCGAAAATGTAAAAAAATGGATGGAAACGTAAAAAACGGGATGAAAACGTAAAAACACGGATGAAAACGGACGAAAACGGGCGAAAACGAAAAAAAAGGGGCAAAAACGGGCGAAAACGTAAAAAAAGGGAAGAAAGCGTTAAAAAAGGGCTAAAAGCAAAAAATTGCACCGTTCGTCCTTGCACCGTTCGTCCTTATAGTGCGAAATGACTATTATACCCTCATAAGCAAACAAGTTAACGAGCGTTAGTCCACCCCGTTAGAGGGAGGGACTAATGGTGCATAACGTTTCTAAGTTAAGGATGAACGGTGCAATTTTTTTGGTCAAAGGACCACAGGCTGCGGTCAACGCAAACCACAAGGACGAACGGTGTAGTTTACTCTTAGTAAATCGAAATAGAATATAGCCAAATTGGGCAAAGTGGTATACACAAAAAGTTTAAAGCTAATTACCTAAATAATCTTCATATATAGTGGTTTTATAGAACTGAACTTTTTTCAAATACTTTACACAAATGATCAAAATATGTCACCATCATACTTTTCATTTTTCATTCGCCTAGCATTACTCTCGCCCCCAAAAAATTATTCGCCCAGTTAAAAGAACTCTCGCCCATGTAAACTCAGTTTTCTCAAGTTTTATTTGTAACAATTGGACTTTTAAGCTTCAAAAATAATATTTTATTTTACTGCACAGAGCAAAAGGTCGAACCATCTATCTTGTGATATAGTGAATATTTGATGTACAGTATTATAATTTTGGCATCTTAACTAATTACGTTATCTTCTCTTAATAATGAATTTGAAACCAAAAATCACTATTCATCTCTTTTAACAACAAAGTCATTATCAAGAGAGGATAAATATTTCANGCTATATATAGACTTAGGATCAAATGAGAAGAATTCTTAAAATGAGAAAGATGAGAAATAACTATAATCACATATTAGAGATGCATCGACTTGAATTAGATGCATCTCCAATCTTTTAGATGCACCCTAACATATTTTCTAGCTAAAAAGTAGATGCATATACATATATTATATGCATTTGAACAAGTTAGGAAAATCCTATGTATTTTTCGTCCTCTGCGGGTCAAATTTATTGCAAGTACTACTTTGCATCGTTTTCACTTCAAAATTACTTTTGAAACTAATAGAGATGCATCTAAATGAATAGAGTCGACGCATCTCAAATATGTGGTTATAGTTATTTCTCATCCTTCTCATTATAAGATTTCTTCTCACTGGATCCTTACCCGCTATATATATGCTAACTTTTGTGTTACTTTTTTGTAAGTTTGTTACTGCTTTTGAGTTGAAATAAACTTTTTGAATGTTTGCGTAACCGGCCGATTCCCTTTTCTTTTTTTCATAGATGAAATATGTGACCAAAAATAAATAGCAGTATATATAGTACCTCTTTTACAGATCTCTCAAATTACTACTCCAATTTTAAACTAAAACAAACACATGAAATAATATTCATCTAAAAGACTAAAAGTTGATACTATACAGTTTATTTTTTGTCGTGCATATATGAATTTTGCTAAACTGCTTTTAGCCTGATAGTATATGAGTGATCTAGCCTCTAGGTAATAATTAAAAAATAGTAGGTTCAAATTAGTAAATCGAAATAGAATATAGCCGAATTGGGCAAAGTGGTATACACAAAAAGTTTAAAGTTAATTACCTAAATAATCTTTATAGATAGTGGTTTTATCGAACTAAACTTTTTTCAGATACTTTACACAAATTATCAAAATATGTCACCATCATACTTTTCATTTTTCATTCGCCTAACATTACTGTCGCGCCAAAAAAAAATTTCGCCCAGTTAAAAGAACTCTCGCCCATGTATACTGGCCACGAACTCTCGCCCATGTATACTCGCTCTGATAAAAAATTTCTCAAGTTTTATTTGTAACAATTGGACTTTTAAGCTTCAAAAATAATATTTTATTTAACTGCACAGAGCAAAAAGTCGAACCATCTTTCTTGTGATATAGTGAATATTTGATGTACAATATTATAATTTTGGTATCGTAACTTATTACGTTATCTTCTCTTAATAATGAATTTGAAACCAAAAATCACTATTCACCTCTTTTAACACCAAAGTCATTATCAAGATAAAATACACCAAACCTATGTCACATATTTACATATACTCACCCCACATATGTTATGTATTCGCCCAGCAAGATGTTTACCATTCTTCATTCGCCCTCGCCCAGTTTTACCATAGAAAAACAATAAACGTTACCTTTCTTCATTCGCCCAGCAAGGTGTTTACCATTCTTCATTCGCCCTCGCCCAATTAAAATCCCTCTCGCCCACACACCTTGCTCCCTCGCCTAGAATTTAAACTCCATCGCCCAGACACCTTGTCGCTCGCCTAGTGATAACTAAAATATCGTAGCACTTCATCGCCCACACCTTAACCCACTCGCCCCTTGCCCACCTTGCTCGCCCCGTGTTTAACCCACACTCCCATCGCCCAGCTTTGCTTGCCCACCTTGCTCGCCCAACGTTTTGCTTATAAAACGTATAGCTCGCCCAAACACTCGCCTAGTCTTGCCAAGCCTCGCCTAGCCCTCACCCACCACTCGCCCAGCCCTCGCCCAACAATTCGCCCATCTTTCGCCCTAGCTCAAGACACGCCCACGACTCGCCCAAACACTCCTTTTATACACGTATATGGTTAGAAACGAATCTACTAATGAATCTAGTGGATAATATTTAAAAGTTCATTTTGAAAAAGTTTATGTGCGAGGTTCAAATTTGTAAAGTGGTACTATAAACGGTTCATTTAAAAAAAAATTCTCAAAAGTTTAAGAAAAACGCAAAATGGTCAATTTTTGTAAGAAAATGTAAAATGGTCAAAACTCAATAAAAGTTTTCAAAATCACTAAATTGGTAGTAAGTCTTTAACTAGAAAAAACCAAAATGGTCAAAGCTTATAAAACTCAAAATTATCAAAGTTTTGTATAAGCTTATGAAAATTAAAATGGTCAAAGTTTTATATGAGTTGATCAATGCTTTTTAAAAACTATGCCAATATTCAAGCAAAATGACATTGTATAACGGCAAATAATGCTACTTGCAAAATCGTGATACTTGTTCGACCTTTGATGCAAAGTGTGTGTTTTTTTAAATAAAAAAAATGTGAGTTTTTTTTTTTTTTTTTTTTTTTTTTTTTTTTTTTTTAATTAATATAGTATGTGTTTGTAAAAAGTTGTCCGGTTGAGAATTGATAAAGAAAAAACATAATTTAAATTGTCATGTTGAAAGGGTACTTAAGAATAATTTAGGTAAACTACCTTAATTTAAGTTTTAAGTTTCAAAATTTAGAAAAACACATAAATATGTAGTTGAGATTAGAGTGGAAAACCTTTGACCGGGTTCTACTCTTGTGTCGGGTTAATGGCTTGGGGCACTATTGCTTCCAAATCAACTAATAGCAAATGTAAATGTGATTATTTGATTTCCATTCGTTTTCTTTTGGAGTTATGACATGATTTGCACTATAGTAGTATGGTGAACAATGTTTTCAGTGAGAAAATTCTCACTTTTATATCATGCTATTTTTAACAAAGCGTTTGTTAAAATAAAATTCCCAATTTAATTAAATTGGTCAACATTTTATGATGGACCAACACTATGAGAAAGGACCAAAATGACCTATTTGACAAAAAAGTTAATAACTGCATAGAAAGTACTCCGTATGTGAGAATGACATACGTAAGGGGGTTGGCAACACACCCCTCTCCCCATTTTCCTTCACTCACTTACACCCAATCCCCTTATGCCACATCATCCCCCCACTTTTTCCTTCCCTCACTCAAATTTTGTTGGCAACACACCCCTCACCCTTCACTCACTCATTTCCACTTCTAACGTTCCATAATTAATGATGCAACGGTCATATTTTGCTCCTTCACCGAGCGGTAAGTTTCCCCTACCGCATGTGTTGCCAACCCCCTAACTCTATACTATTATTTCGATCACCAGTTTTAAACTGTACGTTTTCAAAGTGACCACATGAGTATAAATAAATTTTGAATACTAAACTAAGGGAGGTAACTAAGGGAGGTGATTTGCACACTCCCTTAATTGATTGGCACACTCTAAATTAGAGTGTGTTGACATTTATACCCTCACAGAGTGAAAATATGTAAATTAATGTGAGGGTATAATTGTCAACATACTCTAATTTACAGTGTGTCAATCAATTTAAATATACGAACCTAAATATATTATATAATATCGAAGTCAAATTCATTTTAAAAAGTTGAACTATAAGTAAAACACATTTTTGCTTTTTATACAATTTATTACATGACTTTTATTTCGAAACAGTAAGTGGGGCGTGTCTAGATCATTTGTATGAAATGTATTGGATTGGATCAAATGGTCAGACTGAGAAGTGGACATGGGAAAATCAGAAAGTTAAATTCAAGATGATGATAGGTAAGGCACTTAGTTCTATGTTATTTTCTTCGCTACTTGATCTACTTGCGTTATTATTGTCTTAGCTCATAAGAATAACGATATCGAAAACAAATAACATCAGATTAAAAGAGACTACATTTAAGTTCTAGAATTGCAAGAGACGAGTATAGAATAAGGTCGTCCAGAATCGAGTGTACGTTGGGTTGTCACCAAAGTTATAACGAGCTATACCATGGAGCTAAAAGGGCGAAAATACGATTAAATACGTGATGATATATTTGTTATATATTTGACTTAGAATTACAGTAGCGGAGCTAAAAAAAATTTCGTGGGAGGGCCGAAACAAATTTTTTTCGAGAAATACATTAAATGGGAGGGCAGAAATAAAATTTTTTTTTCCGAAAATACACATTAAATCGCAAATAAATACACTAACGAGCTTGGACCTTGGGGGCCGGGAGTCCGGGACCCTCCCCGGTCCTCACATAGTGATACGACCCGGTTAGGGGTTGTATCGGGATAAAGCACCACTTTTAGCGTGTGCGAGCTCCTTAAGAAAATAGAAGAGAATAACTAAAGAATTATTGATCTTAAAACTTGATTGATTGATTATAATAAAGGATTACAGGAGTATTTATAAGACAAAGTAAACCCTAAGACCTAAATAAGCCATGGACTCGGCCCAGGCGTATCATTCTCCACTCCTTCAAAACCACCTTGCCCTCAAGGTGTTGTCTTAAAACATTCTTAATCGACTTTCCTAAATAAACATGAAAACAATCCTAAACAAAGACACGTAAATAAAGATAGATTATATGACATAATCTTTATGCCATACGTTTGGGCAGTCCGTCCTCCTGCAACATTGGCATAATCCGGGATCCCATAATCTTCTTTGAATTGCAGCCTTCGCCTTTTTCTTCTTTCGTATTCCTTTGCCTTGGAC
>LBNU01037731.1:133360-145965 GCA_014162995.1 Artemisia annua
TTTTTTTTTTTTTTTTTTTTTTTTTTTTTTGTTTTTTTGTTTTTTTCTTTTTCTTTTTCTTTTTCTTTTGGAACCCTAATCAAAAACTCTCTCAACGAGAGCTCTCAATGAAAGCACCAATTGATACGACCCGGTTAGGGATTGTATCGGGATAAGGCACCACTTTTAGCGTGTGCGAGCTCCTTAAGAAAATAGAAGAGAATAACTAGAGAATTATTGATCTTAAAACTTAATTGATTGATTATAATAAAGGATTACAGGAGTATTTATAAGACAAAGTAAACCCTAAGACCTAAATAAGCCATGGGCTCGGCCCAGGCGTATCACATAGCTCCGCCCATGCTTAGAAATTGAATGCTTCTTGTATGGTTGATTATCCTTCTTTGATTTGGTATTTGCTAGGGATAATAAAACTTACTGTAATAGATATTGAAATGAAAAGTTAAGATGATACATGGCTAATCGAAAGCAAACATGGGCTTATGCTTAAGATGATACATAGCCAGCTTGAACCCAATGGAGATTTAGTTGACTAGTTGCTGAATGGGATTACAAGGAGCATTGAATTTTGATCAGTCATGCAAACTTATCTTATCCACACCATAAAAGTTACATGCATCCAATCACATTTTTCTAAAGTCTTGATTACAAAACTCATAAGCAACATTCAAGTTTGAGAATAGAAAAGTGTGCAAAATTATATGCCCATCATTGCATCAGCCAGTGTTTGTCTAATAAGAATAGATGATCAGTCCAATACACTACTGATCAGTTTACGATTTTGGTGTTTTAAAGTGTATAAAGAAACATTAGACCGGAAAATTTTAAGCTTCAACCAATGTTTTGAAACCGTAAAAAGCCGGGGAAAACCAGAAAAAAAAACCGGTTTAAATGTCCTGTCCGGTTTTCAAAACATATATTGGTTTCAACACTTCACTGCGAGTAATTGTTCAACTACGAGGATGATAACAATACATAAAATGTTAATAAGCACTTGATACACTGTCTTAAGGCGTTTGATGGAAGTAAACAAACCTCAAAATTAGATGGATGTGATGTTGTATTACAATGCTACTAAATATATATAGCACATATAGAATGATTTTTGACATATAGCTTAGCTTAACAAGAATAAAGAGGTCGAGTGCCAACTGCCAAGTGACATTTTTCTTTGACTAATGGTTCCATCTTCCAGAGACAAAAGAAAAGACTCCTTATATAAGCCCAATAACATCCAACGACACACATATATGTGATGTTGCACATGTTCAGTTGTTGAGACTGATTGTCGTTGGAGGGTTGATCAACTGAGTAATAGCAACACGTACAGGGCGGTTATCAATCCTCGGTTGGGATCTTTTTGGACAATGCCTTTGGAACAAAGAATTAGAATTACTCACTAGTTAAAGCCTGTATGAAATTTTAGACCAAGAATCATATCTTTAGAGCTGGATACTTATTCAACAAACCATATAAATTCTTTTATTGTTTAAATTTATATACAACCAATGTATATATTATAAACGCTAAGAAAACAAATGTATATAGTAGTAACTTTTAAACAGGTTTCAAGCCAACATAATTGTGTTTCAGAATGTGTTTATAGTGAACCATGTTTGTGTTTGAATGTGAGACAATTGTGTGCAAATCAATGTAACAGTAAAAGTGGGACAAGAATATGCAAACTTGAAATATTATTGATGTTAAATTGTTGTATGTTTGCAGACTACATATTACCCATTTATACTTGTCCAAACGACACTTAAGACAGTTATTTCTAACCATTGTGTCCCTTGACACATAACTGCCATAACCATAATAACTACTAACTACCATAACTGTAATATCCTAACTGCTTGTTTGGGTTAACTGTATTTGACCCAATGCAGTGTCCTAATTCGACCCATTACTTGTACTAAATACATATAACACTATCTTTATACTAAATACATATTGAATACTATGTAACTTTGACTTTAATGACATTAAGGAGTCAACATCTCCCCCCTAATTCATTAATGTCAAACTAATTCTTGAGTGATGTTCTTCTTGATCTTCAAACAATGATATCAAAATCATTGCTATCTGTACTGCTTGCTTCTTGTGCTTCTTCTTCCACATTGCTCTCTAGCCTGACTCCAAACTGTGTTTTGCTGTCCATGTCTTCATTCTGTGACTCAATCTCTTCCTGCATCATCCTTGTTTTTGCCTAGTGGATCTTTTACATCTGCAGTCCCACTGCTCTCAACCACTTCATTCTTAGGCTTCTCATACCATGGCATTCTTGCAGTTTCATAGTACACTTGTATCATGTCAATGAACCTTCTATAGCAATCTTTCACTGCTTCCTCTTCTTTATCTGTTAGGCCTTGTAAACTTGCAATGGTCTTCCATTTGTCACCAAGTGTGACACATAGATAGCCTCCAAGACTATCAACTATTTTATGCAAACTAAGCAAGTTTATCTCTATCACCCCTATAATTGGTGGTATGTTATCTAGCATATCATGATTAAGATAAACTAAATAAAACCAGTTCAACATCTCCACATATTTCTTACTAAAAATCTCCCGATGCTTGTACACTAAGTTGTCCTTCTTTAGCAGATTCATAAATGATAAGAATCTTGCAAATGAGTTTACCTTTAATGCATAAAGTGACCCATTCCAACTTATGTGCTCTTCATCTACATAATCTTGTGTATCATTTCTGTCCCATCTTAGATCTTCCAAACCATTCACCAGTGAGCATTCATCTTTAGGATCCAGGGACTCAAAGTATTCTTCTAGAAATTTGTTGTGTTGAGAAACAACTTCTTTTGATCCATAGGCTTCTTCATTGGTCTCCTTTTCTTGTGAAATCTCTGTCCCATGCTTCTTCTCATCAAACATATAGTGTAGACTAACTTTGTTGTCATTAATCTTCACTGTGTACCCTTGTTCTTTCAATTGATCATAACTGAGAATGTTCAAGGATACTTTTGGAGTGTATTGAACATTTGAAATCACCATTTCTCCATCTTTTGCTTTTACAATGGCATCACCAATTCCATAAGAGAAGATGAATTTCTTCTCTACTTCTTCCTTTGCAATCATCTTGAACTTGTAGTTCAGTTTCTTGAATAGCATCCTTGTTGGACACATGTGGTGTTTGTAAGCATTGCTCACACACTACACTTTGTTCCAAGTTTCTTCATTTGTGCCTTCTATCATGTAATCTGCAATTACATGAACCTTCTCTGGATACTTGGCTTTCTCTGTTCCCTCTTGCACTTCAACCATAGCAATCTTCTTCCTATTTTGACATGTCCAGAACACATGTCCCCTTTCTCTACATATGTAACACTTGGCCCTTCTTTCTTTCTGAGTACTAGCAATCTTCTTCCCATGATCATTTCACTTTGCAGACACCCTTGAAGCATTATAGGCTTCAATCTCTTTCACCTTTTTCACTAGCATCTCCTTACTCTCTGGAGATAAGGTTTTCTTTCTGCTGTTCCATTGGAACAATCTCCTTGGTGTCTCTCTCAGCAAATATCTCCCTGTGTGTAATCCTTGATCATGTCTGTATGTTGGCTTCTCCCTAGGTTCTGAGCCTTGGCTCTGATACCACTTTTGCAAAGGTTTCAAGCCAACATAATTGTGTTTCAGAATGTGTTTATAGTGAACCATGTTTGTGTTTGAATGTGAGACAATTGTGTGCAGATCAATGTAACAGTAAAAGTGAGACAAGAATATGCAAACTTGAAATATTATTGATGTTAAATTGTTGTATGTTTGCGGACTACATATTAGCCATTTATAATTGTCCAAACGACACTTAAGACAGTTATTTCTAACCATTGTGTCGCTTGACACATAACTGCCATAACCATAATAACTACTAACTACCATAACAGTAATATCCTAACTGCTTGTTTGGGTTAACTGTATTTGACCCAATGCAGTGTCCTAATTCGACCCATTACTTGTACTAATTACTAAATACATATAACACTGTCTTTATACTAAATACATATTGAATACTATGTAACTTTGACTTTAATGACATTAAGGAGTCAACAGTAACAAAGGCAAACTTATATTTGTCTCTCATAATATGGTATTCTTTTGGTTAGCCCATCAGGCAAACAACTTAAGTATTAGCAGAGTTATCGTCATGCATAGTTGATGAGTCCATTACAGCCAAGCCCATCCCAGCTCTCTGTTTTCTTGCTGCCAACATTCGTTTCGTGGATTTGTAGAACATTGCATATAGCACCAGTTGTATTATACCCAGTAGTGCTCCAATCCCATTAGGAACCTGGTCAATAGTCGTCCAAACGATACTTTTTAGATATAAGTATTCATTCAGTATGACGAAAAAGATGGGGTCAAGTGAGTTAGACAACAGCTCAAAATGAGTTTTGATGGAGAAAAGTAAGTTTCTGTTACGGGTGAAATTGAATCGGGTTGGGCTGCGCCGGGTTGGGTTAGCACACAAGCCCTATAATAAATAAGTTGGACATATCTTATTGCATACATTTTCTTGTTGAAGCAATCAAGTGAAAAAAAAATTTCACATTTATTTCTATAATGACTATATAGATCCTACTCCGAGTGATTAAACATATGTAAACCGCTACTTGTACAAAATGAAAGTGGGAGAATATAAGATGCTTACTGCTATGAAGGGATCAAACGGGAAAAAGGCGTACAAATACCAACTTAGACCGGTACAGAAGCTAAACAATGAGAGTAGGAAAGGCATAAACTCGACGCTTTTGGTTGTAATCACCAGTTTCTGCATTATATGACCAAAAGGCCAATTAGCCCAAAAATACAACATTAATATTGCTAACATGATCTTTAATAGGCTATTATTTTATTCTTTATATGTTAACGTGACTTACCATGACGGATAATGGTGAAGCATACATAAGGATATTAGCCACAAGGCATATGCTCCCAACTATAGTTGAGCGCATTTGTGTCGTATCCACCATAGTTAGCATCAAAAGCACAAGTATCACAAAGATTAAAATCTCGGCTAGCACCATCAATGCTACCTTGAACCTTTTTTTTGGATCAGAATACGTGAGAAATATTACCAAGTAACAGGCCTCAATCACGACCCCAGCTCCATTGCAAATAACCACGAGTAGGCTATTCGGTTGCACAAATGGCATTCCATATAACACCCATAATCCACAATTGAAAAAAGAAGCTAAATATGGTACCGGTGAATATTGTTCTACACTCCTTTTTTTCCATATAATGTAAAATGTTGGTCTGAAAAACAAAAACATTCCAACTATAAAACCTGATACTCGATTATTTGATTTACATGTACTAAAAATGTAATTCTGTAACATAAAATTAGATAATTCTTAGTTGATGAAAATCTTACATGGTTGACAAGAACAATGTGACTGCAGAGATGTTTCCTGTTATGAACAAATAGATTCAACATTTAATGGTATAACAAGCAAAACAAGCTTATATAAGAAAACAAGTTTATATGCTAATTGCTTTTGAAGATCACACCTAAGACACCGAGTGCTGTACGAACGGCTTCTTGAGAAACCATGGTTGAGAGTTTGCAAGCTTATTTCTTACTTCCTACAAAGGTGATCATGATCATGCACCTTATTTATAGATCATTTGAATTTTTGAAAAGACGTAACTACCCATACAAGATTTTTACGTAGGAAGATGCACAATTAATGCATGAAAGATTTTGATTAGAGTGTATAGATAGTGTAAAGCTCATTAAAGAACATAAATGTGCATGCCTATTGAACAAGGGAGCCACTTAATAAGCGGTGGTAATTTCTGACACGATATGAAAATAAGCGGGCTAGCCAAGCAACAAGTACGTGCTGAGTCTAAACAAGTTTTGGGTCGTGTTTTAGTTGATTCACTTAATCCATTTATTGCAAATGTTGTATTCGAGTTTGGTGGGTTAAACCAGTCCACCCGCCAACCCGTTTAAAATTCTTAAAAAGGTAAAAAGGCGTATAATGAGTTAAGCATGTCGACATGCCAATTTATTGGATGAACAAGAAAAATGGGTTAGGTTATTCCGACCCGTTAACCAAAATTTACCCAAATTACCTTAGTTATTGTTGGCGGTTTAGTTCAACCTAAACTAAACATGAACCATCCAATTAGTAATTGTGTTAAGTGTGCCAACTCAAACTCATTGAAACATGGCCCAAATATGTCCCATTTAACCAATTTATCTAATGGGTAAAATATGTTAAACGGGTTGGCGTGTCAGCATATTTGATCCGTGATTCCGTGTAACCCATTATTACTTCAATATAAAAAAACAACTTAAAAATGTTTTCGGTTAGATCCATTCAAGTCTCAAACGCTACATGTTCAATAAACATATTAAGAGTTTAACCCTAACTTAACCCAAAACCGGTTTATACTAACATTCACCCAATTATTCTTGTATTTGTTTCGTATCAGAAATTGCTACCTCTACATATGTTTTATATCAAATATTTCGTCGGCCGTCCCAATACTCCCCCATATAACTGTTAAATCTCGCCATTGCTAAACTAATAGGTTAGTTAGGATATCTGATGTATAACGACATATATCCAATTATTCTGGCAACATTTACGTAACAAATATCTGCATTTAATATGTGCTTATGATATGAATGGTGTTGTAATGTTAACGATTTTGTAAGTTCACTAGGTGACTTTAATGATTAGGTATCTAGATCAAATAAACGTTAAATTAACCAATAAAAAACAAAGCTAAATGACAAAATATTTAACTCCACATATTTAACTTTAGAATTTTATAGAAATGTTTGTAATATCTAGTTCCAATAATTTAAAATATATGATTTTAATTATTTAGAATCATATATGGTTTAATTTTTTTTTCTCCCACCAGAAATGTTATTCGAGGGGAAAATATGCCTTACAAGCAAAACGATGATTATCCAAGTCTTGGCTTCGATTTTTCTAACAAAAGAGAATACTCATTCATATAAAATCCCAACATCGGCCAACAACATATAGCTAACTTAAATAAACTACCATACTCGTTCGTAAATCCAATATACGACCGATTTTTCTTCCTAGATCTTCTATAACACATTCATATAACTATTTGAAACTTAGAACAAACCCTATACCTTCTATTACAATATTTATAAAAACGATGGTTATGTTACAAACTTACATAGGTAGGTAAAAAGTAAAAACATAGTCAAGACTCAAGAGTTAAACTTCTAGCTTCATGGCACATGGTCTCTTTCAATAAGCCCAATAAAAGTGGCTTTTAGCCCATTGCCTAATGCCTATCGTTTAAGCATTATCAACATTGTCATTGTGCTTAATGGATGAGTCCATTACAGCCAAGTTCATTTCTGCTTTCTCTTTTCTAGCAGCCAACATTCGTTTTGTGGATTTATAGAAAGTTGCATATAGTATGAGTTGGAAAACGGCAAGAAGTGCTCCGATCCCGTTAGGTACCTAATAAAAATTGTTCAAAACATGTAAGCTAGAAACATTGATTAGAAACGACAAAATGGATGTGTCCATGAGTTCACGGAGTAAAAGTCATTTGAAAGATAATTAAAGATACACATAGCTAGAAATGAATTAAAATCCTGAAGAAATTTTTAGCCCCGGTAATTAAACATACATAAAACACTACCAGAACAAAAATGTGCGTGAAAAGAAGTTACTAACCGCGATGAAGGGGTCAAATGGAAAAAAGGCGTACAAACACCAACATAGGCCGTTATTGAAGGAGAAGAATGAGAGCAGAAAGGGCATATACTCAACACTTTTAGTTGTGATCACTAGTCTCTGCATTATATGCACCACAAAGCCAATTAGCCCATAACAATGTAACACAAACTGACAATAAATTCTAATGTAACATAATACNCGATGAAGGGGTCAAATGGAAAAAAGGCGTACAAACACCAACATAGGCCGTTATTGAAGGAGAAGAATGAGAGCAGAAAGGGCATATACTCAACACTTTTAGTTGTGATCACTAGTCTCTGCATTATATGCACCACAAAGCCAATTAGCCCATAACAATGTAACACAAACTGACAATAAATTCTAATGTAACATAATACAAAATAATATATTGACAGTTTACAGATTAAGTGACGTACCATGACAGATAATGGTGAAGCATACATAAGTATATTAGCGGCTACACCTATAGTCCCAACAATAGCTGATCGTTGACGTGTAGTGTGCAAAAAAATTAGCACCAAAACGACGAACCCACAAAAGGCTATAACCTCAATTAGTACAGCCAATGCTACCCTTATTCTCTTTCTCGGGTCACAGTACCTGAGGTAAATGACCAAGTAGACGGCCTCAATCACGACCCCAGCTCCATTGGTGGTGATCACGAGCATGCTATTCGGGTGCACAAATGGCATTCCATATAGTACCCATAATCCACAGTTGAAAAAAGCTGCTAAATATGGTACCGAATGATACTGTTCTACACTTCCTTTTTTGCATATAGTGTAAAACGTTGGTCTGAAAAACCAAAATATTCAACTGAAGTTAGAATTTTCATATATTCCGAAACAGAATCAAGATGTTTACTAGTTGGTAAAATCTTACATAGTTGACAAAAACAATGTGACCGCAGTGATGTTTCCTGTCATTGAACAAACAAAATTTAGACATTAATTAGTTTAACGAACGAAACAAACTTACACAAAAGATATATTTTAAACTTATCGATGTTATTAGCTAAGGTGGAGCTAAAATTTTCAACTAGGTTCATAATTAGCAAATTCATAACTAAGACTATGCAAAACTTACTCAGTACTAAAACTAGAGTTATAACTTATAAGAAACACTTAAACCAGTTTATATGCTTATTGCATTTGAAGATTGTAGTACCTAAGACACCAAGTGTTGTACTAAGAACTTCTTCTGAACCCATGATCGATACTGAATTATAAGTTACTACTTTGCATGCGTTTTTTTCCCCTTAATTTCGAATGCAATAAGACCACAAATTTATAGTAGATCATATGCTTCTATGAAATGACATAACTACCCTTGTATGTTTTTCACTTTAACAAAAGACACGCCTATGCGCGTCGAGTCAAGTCATCTTTGGTTAATGGTAAGTTGGTAACAAAAAGAAATATATAGGTGATACACTGTGATAGAAAATTCCCGTTTATCCTTTGATTTTGTCTTTTCCACTCTTTAAAGTTTAATATACAGTATGTTGTATACACCATTGTATGTGTCGACGTGAATTTACCCATTCCGTAGCATATATCAGTCGCATGTCACGTTCTCATAATGAACATCTTTTTGGTTTTATGCTTATTTGTTTTTAGTTGTGACCAGGCAAATTTCAAAAGTTTTCAACTGATTTCATAGCTAAAATTCTTATATAAGTGGGATTTACTATTCATCCACGATAATCTCACTTTCACCAATAATAAAAAAAGGAATATATTAGCTACAATTTGTTGTAGCTAATTGGCTACAATTTTATGCTAAAAATGTGGGTCCCTGAGTCTTTTTGTTGGTCCCTGAATCCTATTCTGTGGGTCCCTTTGTCATTTTGTATGTATTTTTTATGAAGATTTTAGCCAATTGGCTACAATAATTGTAGCCAAGATATCCCCATAATAAAAATATTCCCTCTATTTTAGTTGAGTTTCATACACAGCTCTTAACAAATTGCAAAATTTTCCCCTTCCGTTACATCCAATTACAAAAACAGTCCTTATGTTAAATATGTGACTGTTTGTGTAACGGAGATTTACATAAATAACCGCTTTAGTTACCTACCGCTTTCAATAACAATCCTTGAGTTAAAATGTAGGGATTGATTGAATCACAAATATTACATAAATAGTCCATGTCAGTTACTTTACTTTACAAAAACAAAGTCCACAATTTCAATATTTAATAAAAAAAGTTTTCAGGTAAAGATGTTAACATGTAATTATTTATAAGAAACCGATACTTACTTTTTATTAATCTTTTATCCCGCCGCAACCCGCGTAGGAATGGCAATGGGGTGGGCCGACAATCCCCATCCCAAACCTGATTACCAAAACTCGTCCCAAACCCCTTTGATCCCTAATGGGGTTCGAGGAGCCTCGTTAGGGCGAGATGCTCCTCCAACCTACCATGTTTCCGGTTGGTGGTCTTATAGGGATGTCCTCTTTGGTTGTGATGTTCCATCAAACTCATACTATTTCTCGTTCATGATTATTTTTTCGCCATTAGCAATATGATTTCATGCAAAAATATGAAAAAATTAAGAACCCACTAATAATATCAAAGACAACCCTTAACAAGTCTTTAACAATAGTGTTAAAATTAAATGACAACAAGTTACCTCCATTAAAAATTTACTTTTTTTAAAATTATGACACATCAAAACTTTTATCAACGATTTCATCATGTAATCATCCAAAGATTAAACAAGTTTAAGTAAAATAAAAAAGAATAATGTTTTTACTACGTAAGTAAAAACATACTACTACATATATAGATAAACGTAAACCGATAAGCATTAAGGACCTGAAACCCGATGAAAATCCCCATATTAAGGACGAGAAGCCCACCCCGTAAACCTATAAGCATGCCCCACCCAAATAATGTTTGGGATTCGAGTGTCCAATCGGGTTCGAGTCTTTTTTGCCATCCTAAAACGCGCGGGTAAACTCTACTCGTTAATAACATCTATGTATTTATTTAGTGGGTTAATAACTGAAATATCCAGAGCTTCTACTAAACTAAGGGGGTGTTTCTTTTTTTGTTAGAACCTCTTAATCACTATTAGAGCTATATAATATTATTTCTTTTTTTATTTGGGCTCACCAATTCCCTTGTATCATCTTAGTCCATGTGAGTGTAAAAATACCACTCTTCCCCATTAAGTGGTTGTAATAGAAGGGGGACTCACTACTCTTTATAAGCGCCTCTTAATTCAAAAAAAAAAAAAAAAAAAAAAAAAAAAAAAAAAAAAAAAAAAAAAAAAAAAAANTTTTTAAGCCTCCTTTAAAAGAAGAAGTAGGGAAAAAAAATCAAGAAAATGGTTTTGGACTTATACACCGGGCCATGTTAGATACATGTCAAATTTATGTTAGGCCAAGTGTAATGATGGTCATAAGAGACGGATGACACTACTGCCACATAAGCTTTTCTTCTTCAGAATAATTTCATGGCCAACTTAATGGAATAAGAAGACTGAAGACATCATAAAAAACATACCTCAATTAACACTTAAATAAACACGCACTCACACATAACAAAAGGGGACGACTCGGTCGGATTTGCGACCGAGTTCTCTTTTTCAGGCACAAAACGTGTCGGACGCAACAAGGTGTAAAGGCTTGGACGCGTCCAAAATGGAGGTCGACCATGTTGGATGACCGAACATGACACATGGTCTTAAGCTGAATCACTTTCAAAAGGCTTGATGATTTGTTATTTTGTTTTGACCTACACATGATAATACATTGAGCCCACATGAATACATGATGTCATGATGCATTACCTATTCACCACCATGCCTGTTTTGGGAAGAAGATAATTGCTTTTTAATATTTGCTTTCTATTACTTCTCTATTCTAGTGAAATGAGAAAACTGTTAACACGACTTCAATAATAGTATTTAAAATAGTTTATGCAAGTGATTATACATATTTAGGTAAAGTAGAGTCAATAGCTCAAAGAAAATCAGACCATTATAAGTGATCAAGTACTTAAGGATTAAGATGCAAGTATTGATTCTAATAACACGAAAACGACGTATATATTATCTAACAGAAGACAAAATGTTAGGAAGAGGAATAGAAGAACATGATGATGTTGTCATGCATGGTTTGCTTTCAACATCCAATCTTCACCCTATGTTCATTTGATCTTTCATTTTGAAGATGGCATATTCATCTTTGATGTACACCATGAATCTAATTCCAAAAAAGACGTTCCTTCTAAAATCATTTTCATTCATCCTAATAAATATGTAAATTAAAAAAAAATAATAATAAATAAAAAAAATAAAAAATAAAGGTTGAGTAATGCTTGTATGTAGTAAGCTACTAACTAGTAGATACACATACGGACAGCGCTCCACCTTGCCCTCATGATGTCTCCGTCACTGCATACAAACAAGGTGTCAAACATGTTGGATATATACATCTTTTAAGTAATAAGGGGGTGTTTGGTTCAAATAGAGGAATGAGAAAGGTAAAGGTAAAGGGAATGTATGCAATGAGTAATAAATTCTATAACCTCCAATTTGTAGGGTAATGCTCCATTACCTTGTTTTGGGTAATGGTCCATTGCATAATAGTAAACTAAGCATAAGTAGTGATTACCTTTTTCATTCCTCACCCTCTAATACATCCAACCAAAACATGAATAATAACAAGACTTAGAGTTATTTTAGAGATATAAGAAAAATGGAAATTAAGGAATTAATTATAACTAGTTATTTTTAACTAAAATAAAAAAACCTACTTTCAACCATTAGGTCCATTACCATAATACCATCTCCTACTTTTGACTAAAAATCTACTTTCATCATTCTTTTTGAAAATAATATATCTCAAAAAATGTTAATCGTTAGACAAAA
>LBNU01037731.1:147538-164181 GCA_014162995.1 Artemisia annua
ATCCTGATGAATTAAAGCTTACTATTACAATAAAACAAAACTACTTAATGAATTGAATACATGCAGAACCTTCTTACAGCTCTAGTATCTTCGTTTGGGGCGTGTCTTGTGTTGCTTGTTCGTCTGAATTCGACTCCTTAGGGTTTGGTGGCACACTAAATTCGTCTAGGTCTTGGGGTATTTATAGTTTCTGTCTGAGGGTTTGATGCGGCGCATTGAGTAAGTAGATGCGGCGCATCGACTTAACTTCGCGTGGGGTCCAAGATTATTATATTCTGGAATATTCGTACACCGCCTTCAGATGCGGCGTAACTTAATTCTTGTATGCGCCGCATGTCCTTCAGTATTCTTGGATTGTTTCTGGTGAAGTCTTGATAGTGATACGCCATATGTCAAATGTATAATGCGGCGTATCTGGAGTAGAACGAGCTTGATCTTCTTCTTTGATGAAAGTTTCATATGCGGCGCATGATAGAATTACATGCGGCGCATTCTTCAAAGTCAGGAAATGGTCTTCCAATTCATCTAAGTATGATATTGCGGCGTATCTGTTGAGTGAGATACGGCGCATCTTCTGGATTTCAGTAGACTTTTGACATCTTGCTCGTTTTGCTTCATAATTAGTCCAAAATCACCAAGTTTCACCTTTTACCTGTTTTTATTTGAGAATCACTAAAGTAAACATTAAAGCGCCGATTCTCATAAATAATATAATGAAACAAGTTAAATAAATAGGATAAATGATGATGATAAAATGTACTTATTTGAGTTCATCAGCAAGCAAGAAAGCAGTAAGTTTATCGTACCACGCCCTTGGGGCTTGTTTGAGACCATAAAGAGCTTTTTTAGTCTGTAGACATGATTAGAATGCTCTGGATCGACAAATACCTCTGGCTGACTTACATAAACCTCCTCATGTAACTGACTATTTAGAAATGCCGTTTTCACGTCCATTTGATAAACAACCATATCTTTGTGAGCAGCGTATGCTAGAAATATTCGAACAGCTTCAAGTCTAGCCACTGGTGCGAAA
This sequence comes from Artemisia annua, assembly GCA_014162995.1. Lineage (NCBI taxonomy): Eukaryota > Viridiplantae > Streptophyta > Magnoliopsida > Asterales > Asteraceae > Artemisia > Artemisia annua. Next base: position 148,572 of record LBNU01037731.1, read on the forward strand.
GATTCCTCAAAATCAATTCCTTCTTCCTGAGTGTATCCTTTAGCCACCAATCGAGATTTGTTACGAATAACAGTGCTTTCTGCGTCCAATTTGTTTTTCCAAATCCATTTTAGCCCAATGACATAAACTCCATCCGGTCGTTCAACTAATTCCCAAACTTCAATTCGTTTGAATTGGTCGAGTTCCTCTTGCATTGATTCAATCCAGTTGTCGTAAGTGAGTGCTTCCTTAATGTTTTTGGGTTCATCTTGACAAACTGTGAGTGCATAAATGCAGTGTTCAGCATCGGAGTGAAGTTTTTGTCTGGTCATAACTGGAGCCGTTGGGTGTCCAATTATATTAACTAATGCTTAGGTCACCATTTTGTAATAATCCAGTTGTTAGGTCACCATTTTGTAAACACAAGTATAGATTCAATGAGAAATAGAGATGGTTGATCTTATATGATATGAGAAATGAATTTGAAAGAGTTTTGTTAAGATATCAATAAAACCAACAATATTCAAGGTTACATAAGCTTGGTATTTATAGGCAAGGACTAGGGCAACACTCTCTTCCTTCCTTTTCTTACTTGGCGTGGGCTATGAAGCCTTTTGGGCCTTCATAAGCCTAGTTAACAAAATAACTTAAGACATATTAAACTAAGCAACCTAATATTTATTACAAATGACTGAGACTTGATATAACTGTGAAACGAGTTCCTAACAATCCATTTTATATGCTTGAGCGAGCGTTTCTCTCTTTTAAAATAATGTTTTCTAAAACATGTCGTTTCTCAAAAATTTCTTTCAAAATGGCTTGCTATTACTTCAGATAGCAACCCGGTTTTCAAAATGAGGAAAACGCGTCGCCAAAAAGACGGTTGTTCCTAACAACGGGCGAATCTCACACGGGCATGGATTACATAACATCCGTGCACCCTCGATCAAATGTACGTTTCAGTACATTTTAACTAAGAAGAGAAGTCTTCTTTTACCTAAACAAATATTTTTCCATCTATGATTCTTCAGAAAAACATTTTGTTTCTAAAATGGTGGTTTCAAAAACAATATTCGAAAATCAATTGGACTTAAATTTTTCATAAGATTTGTCACTCAATCTATGACAAAAGTTTTACTTTTTCACAAAAATTTAAATTTATAACGGGTCATAGATTGAGGGGGAGAGCGATTTCAAATCTTATGTTAGATCATCAAATGTTCATCTTTGTTCGGTTCAATAAATATGTTGTTATGTGTCAATATATGAATCTTTTATGAGTTTTTTTGTTAAACTCCAAATCATTTTTAAACTCATCATATCTGATACCAACATTCTCCCTCATAAATTGAGGTCTGTGTATATAAAATCAGACCACATTTCTCCCAAATTTTCTAACTTATTTAAATCAATTGGGATCACAAATCTCAAAAGGTTGAAATTTTTGATCGTGGTAGAGAATGTGATTTAAATATGAAATCTGATAAAATGTGATCTTTTGGACTCAAGTGTAGGCTCTCTCATATGTGCCAAAACTATTTCGTATATCGATGTACATATTAAGGGGGAGCGAATGAGTTATGATGGTAATTGTGGAAGAATACCAAAAACCGACCATTTTATTTAGACCATTTTATTTAATTCAATGGAGTTATAAGGATGGTAAGGTTAGGTATGAGTTCCCATGATCCAACCAAAACCAGAGGGATCTTCCCAGGGACAATCCTCTAGTTAGAATAGAAGTCCTTAGAAATGATTAAAAAAGGAGAAAAGTGAGAAAGGGAAGAGTGCCGACTGGGATGGAGCTAGGACTAGAACAAACCAAACAAGGTTCTAGTAATGAAGTCTCGGTAAGCACTGAAGGGGTTGAAGAATTAAAAAGAAATGATATGAGAAAGGGTGAAAACAAAATAGCCCTCCAATTATTCAACCTTAGGGCAGAAACCGGGTTCAATTCATATGCTACTGGTGGTTACCAAGGTAACACCGGTATTGAAGACAAGACGTCATAGACCCAGTGACGCACTGCACTAAACTTCCTAGCCACTCAAGTTCTCTTAAAAGAACTTGTTTCATTCTCACGGGGAACCCTGCATAATCTATCGACCGCTCATTGCGAGCCATGTTGATATTGAAACAGGAGACACCTCTTTAGTCTCCGATTGCTGAATCAAAACGCACAATTACGTCTAGAGCCAAGAGGTCATCCATAAATCTCATTAGGACACACTTCCAATATGCTTACTGTTTCATACACCGTGGAAAGTAAGAAAATATTAAGAGTCCTACGCATTATCCTAGTGGTATTGCCAGAACATCCGAGTGATACATAAGTATTCACAATGAAGATGGAAATCCCTCTTGAGTCAGCATCAAACAAGCTCTTGGTGGGTAACATGTGAGGTCCTTCATAGATCAAACTTGTGACAACTGAAAAGAAACGATGGGGCGATTCACATTAGAATCAAACTTGTTCCAGGAAATGAATTGACGGATACTTTCAGAAAACCTTTGATGTGCTCAACAATTATTTTTTGAGCACATTGACTGCGCTCAAATTTTTCAAACAAAAGTTGTTGAGATTAAAAGTTGATATTTCTCATAAAACTTTCGTCGTATTGCAAAATTTCTTTATTTAGCAATACGCGATTGTTTTAAAATCAATTTTTCATTAATCAGTTAATCCTAATTCGTTGGTTCACTCACTCCGTGTTGTCTACTTTGAGACGCTTTGGTTTGAGAACGGCTAGTACAGCTGCGAAACCTTGTCAAGGAAATTCTTAGGAATTCTACATGATCATAGGTAGTATTTATACTGATCAACGTGGAACCGTGGTTCTTGCAACCCTGTTCAACGAAAGTGAACAAAGACACTTTCGTATGTTTATTGCTAATTGTTGTTTGCAGGAACACCCGACGGTTGCAGCTGTTGGCTGATGAGACGTCAATTCATAACCTCATGCTCACACTTCACACTCACATCTAAAGAAATCATGAAAATAGAAAGATCAACAACAATGCTTCCGCAACTCTGATGCAAAGTTTCATGATCCAGAAGAGTGTCATACTGGTCTGATGGTCACAACTACACATGAAGGCAATGCTACAAAGGATGACATGGAGATTTACTATGGCTGATGATCTCAAAGAATGCTCAAAGATCACACAAGTTAACGGAACATCAATCACATGGACATGTCTTGAAGAACAAAGATCGAAGACTTTGGAGAATCAGAGACTACGAGCTAGGATATTTATTCATGTAATAGTATGCTAATATTTAAATCATATTTTCCGGTGTGACCTCCCTTAGGGGGAGACTGTTAGGAATATAAATATTCACGGGAAAGTCTCGGTCACCCCGAGTATTGATTAGCATTACGTAGCTCATAGTCTTAGTAATATTTAGTTAGTACGTAGTTAGTTAACGTAGTATTTATGGAGTTGGGTCGGGTCTTTACCCTCTGTCAACTCACTCCATAGCCCGTGTAGGGGCATCTTAAGTGTAAGTATAAATACCCCTTCCTTTGTGTGGGAAGGCTTGGAACTTCTCTTCATTTGAATCATACAACCTCACTTTCTCTCTAAAGTTCCAAACTTACTTTCTCTCTCTAGAACTCTTCTACAAATCGAACAAACCACAAGAACCATATGTGTTTATGTTTATGAGTAGCTTACAGAAACATACGCGTAGATGCATAACCTACTAAACAATGTAAATTATTTGTTCGAGCAAATTACTTGTGAAATTGAATCATTTACTTGATCAAGCAATGTAAATGTAATAGATGCGTAACCTATTAAACAATGACAACCGGGTAGCATTATGAAACCGATTACAATCCTCTTAGACTAGGTGCAATGAAGGTGCACCATCCCCTGTCTCGAGTGAGACAAGCCAAAAAGAGTGAGAAAAGGTGTTGGTAGTCACCATTCGGGTACCATGCAAAGTGGGTGTTTTTATTATTATTATTTATTTGATTTGTGAGTGTGTGTGATGTATTTTGTGGGGTATATTTGAAAGGTGAAGGGAGTGGTTTGTGTGTGAAAGGTGAGGGGAGTGGTGATGTGTTGAATGATGATGTGGCGTTAAGGTGAAATGTAAAGAAGTGGTGACCATTTCACCTAAAGTTCCACATATTTATTTCCTCTTATGTTAGTTGCAAAATGTGTAAGTCGGGTAATAAGAGTTTAGATGAGTTTCGGTTTAAACGGGTTCGGGTCAAATGGGTCTCAATTTGAAAAATGAAAAAGATTTGAAAGAAGGTGTTCAAACTTTCTTTCTAACCCGTTAGACCCGCCCTAGACCCGTTGATTAATTGTTAGTGTAAAATTAGGGATTGTATCAAATTCACATTTACAACATATGGTATCGTTGCGTATATGCATGCCAAATTCGACGTGTCTTGGCTTTTGGCGCTGCCACCCTCAAGCCATTATCCCCCTCCCCCGCGCGCGCCATCTCTTGAGCAAGTTAACTAGCTTACGTGACTTTTATGTTTGTGTTTGTGTTTTTGATTTTCTAATGTATTTAAAATGTGTTTGAGTTTGTGTTGTGTCTTTTAGTATGCGTGTGTGTTTCGGGGTGTGTGTGGGGGTGATATGAAGAAGATAATTTTTTATTTTTTTAATCTAATAGTTTAACTTTTTTTTTTTTTAATTGGACTGTTTGGAGTGAGCTGTTGACTTCTTTTTTGTATTATAAGATATGACAATTGATATGATCAACCCTTTTTTTTTAATTTTATTTTATTTTGTAACTTTTTATAAAAAATTTATTTGTAGTTTAATTTAGTGAATGAAAATTTTGCTTGTAAAAATTGAAAATAAAATAAAATGGTGGGACTCAAAAGATGAAAATAGCTCAAGCCATGAAAGAGATTGTATTTTGATGTGTGATTGTTAAAAGTGAAATATTGAGGTGGTGCCAAGGTAGCAAAGTGACTTGAGCTATGATACCCTTTGCTCTTAGAATTATTTAAAAATATAGAGAGAGACCCAACAAAACCCATCATTTTCTTTACCCAACTTGACCTATAATAACTGCTAGATGTAAAAAACGAAACAGGTTTTTATTTTATTGAAAACTATTTTTGAAACAATCTTAATCCTAATCAAATACTCCGTATCAAACAAGTAATACTCCGTATAAAGCAATCATCATAGAGTTAAAGATCTGAAGTATATTAAAGAAAAGAAAAAAAGGCCTGAAGTATAGTCGGGTTTAGTTGGGGGTTGGGTTTATTAGGTTAAGCCCATTAGGGTGGTTAGGATAATAGCAATTAAGTGTACATATGTGTATAAGTGTATTCTCCTTGGAATAAATTTTCGATACTCGCATAGAATTTTGTGTAATATTTACTTGGAATGGGTGAATCTAGGATTCTAGGATATACGAGGAAGAAAAAAACTATAGGATAAAGTTATAAAGATGTGAAACTGTTTCTTTAATATCATCATATCGAATGAGTCATGTTTTATAAACTTTAGGAATTTTGATTATGGGTTTGGTTAATGAAAAACGTCATATTATGAAATTTTCTCTGCATACTAATTTATAGCAATGTGCATAAATTCACGAATAAAGTAATACAGACGTAAAAGGTGAATATGCATATTAACTGCCAAAGACTTGATGAGGCTGGACATGTCCGAAACAACATCATAACGCAGCCAATATTTAAAAGAACCTTTTTTTTTTTTTTTTTTTTTTTTTTTTTTTTTTTTTTTTTTTTAAATGCATTGGTTGACCAAAGGAGTGATTTTTTTTAAGAGGATTTGTTTTTGTCCAATTTGGAGAAAAGAGCTCATAGACGATATAGTTGAAATTACGGAAAATGCATATCTACCACCTACGATTAGAATGTTTTAAGGTCTGACGCTAAGTTAAAATGCAAAATTGTATATGAAGTTAACTTGTTATCCAAACACAGCCTACTATTTCTTTTTATGATGACGTTCACTCCACATAAATAGAAAAATTTTAACCGTATGTGTGCTAAACGCCATGTATATCTATCTATCTATCGATCTACTTATATACAAATTCTTTTACTAAACTTTGTGCATATTTGCACCAGAATTATTATGATCGCGTGTAACTTAATATTTCAAGACTATGTAAACATATATGGCATCCAAAACTGGCCTAAATCAATACCCGTATTTGATAAAACTGTATTTATTTCGATTAGAAACTGACATTTTTAGCTCTGAATACGCCAATCTGTTTAAAAATACATATACCCAACAATGTCAGCAAGATGTTTTGGATGATTTCCAACAAGTTTATTCAAATACAACTAGTCATAGAACATCCTAACATATAACATTTCCTTTAAAAGAAATTGTACGAGCAACATTAGTTTTAATTGAGATAATTGTTCAAAAATTGCATTCAACTTGACACATTTTCTTTCTTAAATGCATTTAACTTTTAATTTTCCTATTTAAATATAAAACTTGCTAATATTTCTAATTGTAAGCATTATTACAAGTAAGGTTCAACGTGGCCTTTGAAACTTGCGAAGACGTGGATCTGAAGCTTGTGACACGTCGAACCTTGCCTACGATAATGCCTACAATAAGAAATATTAGCAAGTGTGATGATTAAATAGGAAAATTAAAAAATCAGTATAAACTAAAGAAAAATGTGTCAAGTTAAATGCATCATTTAAACAATTATTCGGCCTTCTTAACTTGGTCATAACATTGAACTTATTAATTATAGACCGAGTGTCGTGGTCATCACTGAAACTCCATCGCTCAATTCCAGCTAGGGTCTTATCATTCTCCTTCATTTCACTCATTCATTACTCAATTTAACAATCATTCACCACTAACTATTTAAACTTATTTAACACACATACAAACAATAAACTCACTCATACACACAGAAAGCAATCTTTCACTACTCTTCAATGGTGACCGGCTTCACCAATAATCGTTGTCCTCCAATAAAATCACCCGCTGCGCATGAGGGCACCTCAAAGTCTTTTACAGCGGAAAGCAATATCAAGTATTAATATGTTATCACCATATTTGTCAACTGTTTAGTTTCAAGTTTCTTTTTAAACAATTGAAAACCGAAAACTTGTTGTCAAACAAAATTCTTTTAAAACTAGACCTTATAAGCTTTTAAATGCCACTAAATGCTTGTTGTTACTTCAACAAACTGGGGTAAAATGTGTCGTCATTTTCTATAGTCAATTGAAATTACTTCGTCTATTAGTATTATTATAATACTCCCTAGTAGATGGGAGTGGTCCACGGGAAGGAGAAAGCAATAGTAAAATTTTAGTTTATCAATAACAATACCGGATATAAGAGCGCTGGGTATCATGCATACCATTAACACGTTATTGGTATGTCATCTCAGCGCCACATCATCCACTCCAAATAACACACTATTCACTAAAACACCTCTCCCTCATAACACACCACTAACACGTTATTGGGTCTCACTTTTTTTTTTTATTTCATTTTATTGAATAAAAACAAACACATTTTATTAAACACAAATTAAACCTACAATACATAAATTAAAATTACAATACATAAAATAAAATTACTCCCTCCGTCCCAAAATTATTGTCCAGTTTGAATTTTCAAAGTCAAACTGGTTCAACTTTGACCACAAATATATATTTTTTTGTTATATAATGCTTGATGAAAAATTATACCATTGAAAAGTACACTTAAAACTCAATCCATTTATATATTTTGCATCAAATATTATACAACACCCATAAAAATATTTAAGGTCAAAGTTGAAGAAGAAAGACTAAAAAAGTCAATAGTGGACAATAAATTTGGGACGGAGGGAGTACAATACGAAATTTCGAAAAAAAAAATATTGATAAAATTACAATACGTGACTACATATCTTCTTGTTGTTGTTGTTGTTGGTATCGTTCCCAAAGATGATCTACAAGACCATGTCGAAGGTCGTTATGCACGTCCTTGTCACGTATTTCCTTACGTTTCTTTGCATGCCGATCGCATGTTTTGATCCATTTTTCTTGTAAATATGCGGCCGGACTAACAAATATTTCGTTGTATTCACTTATTTGAAATTCTTGGTCTTGTAGTTGATTTGTTTCATTTCGGTAAACATTGTATTAATCTCAATCCTTTCATTTTAAAACATCTTAAATGACTCCATATATANAAAGTGCATTTAGTGCTCTAAAGGAAAAACACATTTGATTAAACTTAAAAGTTTTTAAAAATTAGTATGTTATTAAACTAAAGTATATTTATTTATAAAACGCAATGCAATTTATTAAATATTTAATTAGTTAATTACAATTTAAACAATTATATTTCTTCACTTTCATTTACTCCGCACTCATATATATATATATAAAGAAATGACACACAAATTAACGTTACTACATGCAATCGTCTAGTTAATAGTAAATACATGTACATGGATGGTAAATATGTAAGATCGTGTGTAGTAATGGTTACACTCACGAGTCACCGCTATCATCTCAGCTTTTTATTTATTATATACAAAATTAATTATAAAACGATAGTAACCCTTAAATCAACCACACAAACATAACTCACTTTAATAATAACATACCCTATGATACTGCCTCTCTCACACACACAATAAATTAATTTTGATTCAATTTCTGCACCACCGAACCATTTTCTTTATCTTCTTTTCACGCGTCAATCAGTAAACACCCGTAATAAAAATGACGCATGGTCATAGTGCCAGCAAGACAAATTCAGCGTGACCAAATGCTTACCATTGTAGTCTAACGTCCTTTGAAAGCTAAAACTAATTGACTGACTTCGGTTACAACTAAAATTACTTTTAAAAGATATGACTACGTTAGTTTATAAACTAAAATTTATAAGGAGCTAATTATTATTTTTAATTCTCATTTCAACTTAGGACAGGTTCTTACATATTCATTGTTAGAGTTCTTTTTACAAGAGACGAATGAACAACGCAGTGGCTCGATGAGGAGCATCGGGTTTGGTTCGTCACAACTCACAATAAGAACTATTCCTCGTCGCTCTATTAGATGTACATCTGTTTGGCTTTCCCACATATTTGTTAATCTTTACATATTTGCTAAATACTCTGTAGAAAGTACAAGTTTTGTTATCTTACTTCACACACTTAACCAAATGTAATTATAGTTAATGAAACATAATTAGAAAGGTTAGACACCATAATGAATGCAACATTGGAAGCTGTGATACATTTTGATAGGTGTGTAAGGGTTAAGTACAACTTTTTGCTGCAAGAGAGTACAAGTTATGAGTAGCAGAGTTGCAGGACAGAGCTACTCAAAATCCCCAACAGAAGAAAGTATTTGTCTTGTTTGTATGATAGACAGCCAGTCGGCCAAAGCCAGAAAAATGAAAAAGAAAGGCAAATATTAATTTAGTAACAAAAAATAATGAACCCTATATTGTCAGCCTAAAGCCAGTTATATGGGGACCTTTTCATGTACTAGACCCCGTTTTCCCATACACAACTCCCAACCATCAAATCAGATATCAAACATACAAATACCATAAAAAAACCATTTCAGGAAAAAGCAGTCAACCATACCATCCCCATTAAGGCTTTGCTTGATAAAATATGTATTTATTCTCATTTGTTAAAAAGATTCGGAGTACTATGATTGAAAGTTATTTTGATTTATATGTTGGAAGACCATTTGGAAATGGCATAATAACTTTTATCACAAGCACAACAGTCACGGCGTCACAAACTCAAAATTATGCCATTTTTCTATCACAAACACAGCACAAAATTATGGCATTTTTACATCCACCGTCCATTATAATTTTATGACCTTTTTCAAAATGTGATAATGTTAAGACAGGGTGTGATACTCGTTTATCAGATATTAATCACTCGCCGACATCTCAACATCGAATGATTATTTTTTTTTCCTTTCTCACTTAATCAATTTTAACCGAGTATCATCATTTATCCACAACTCACGTATGTACACGCTCATTCAATGATGGACTAGGGGTTGTCCCGTGACGTCAAGGGATTGCGACAGAATTATAATTCGTATTCTTAATTTTCGAGAAATAATTTGATTTTTCATAATTGCACTCGGTAAAAAAAAATGGTAATTTTGAATAGCTCTTTTGTTATTTAGTATGGTATTTAGTTTTTTAAGATTGTCTTTAACCATAAACTTTATTTTAATTTTTTTTTATCTTCAGACTTGAAGTATCAAGTAAAAATCACATCTTTAATATTACTTCAATTTAAAGATATTATTTGAAAAGCAGTGATCTTTCATATTTTATTCACCACTGAGTGTTTTCTTCAAAAATTACTTACTTTTTAATCCTTTTGCTTCATAATTTAGCAAGAAAAAGCTTTGGGAAGTCCTCCTCATGTCAATTCTGATATGAATACTACTCCTTTGTCGTTTAATATTTTGAATGAGTTGAAAAAAGAGGATGATGTCGATGTTCCTAATTGCTATGGAGGCCAATCTGACGTCTTCTAGCAAATATGGGCAACGGGCTCCTTCAAGTAAGTTACCAAGGAAGACTGGTATTTGGTCTAACAAACCTTATTTGTCTCTTTGGGGTTTTGAGCTTGGTGACTCTGATGAACATGAAGTATCTCAACCTAATGATGATATGTCTAGGTATGTGTCATCGTCTGAAGGAGGTCAGCAGCTTGAAGCTGATGATTTTGATTTTTCTGCCGGATACAAGGCTCAGGTCATGCCAAAGATCATACATTTTGTCATGGATCACACATTTGACACATTCACTTACATGCAACTTTCTTGAGCTTCTTCATGCTTAACTATATTTCATGTTTAACATAAAACTACCACATAACTATTTCTTTTAACATCATATATGCACAAGATAAACCACTAGATGCCATGATAATTAAACCAAATTACATAAAGGACTTTCAAGTGAAAGGTATAACAGCAAAAGGAGTCAAAATGCAACAAGAAAAGATTCTTTACAAACGCCAACTTTTTTACATTTCCCATCAAACCCATAACCATTTTGGATCTTTGCCATTAATAGTACTGCCAAAAAAATCTTTTCGATAACAAAGATCCCAGAAAAGAAACCAACCCATACCCCTATTTTTTTACCATTACTAACTTTTCTTTTTTACCATTCTACCCCCTTCCTTTAATTTAAACCAAAGAAAACCTCCAAACTTCCATTTTTTACAGTTTCACAAACAGGACAAAACATCACTAGACCTTCACAAGCCCTGCAACAACACAGATGCCTGCATGGCAACATTAGCATGCACGTGCTTCTCACGTGACACATCTTGCATACCATCTTCTCATGTCTAGCATCATCATCATCATGACCACCATTGCATATTGACTCAGCATCTTCTTCATGTTTTTTGTTTCTAGCTAATTGGTTTAGCTTCTTGTTGAGATTACTTACCATAGCTTCATTTGCAAGTGCTTGTTTCTCCCAATTTTTGGTCTCTTTTTCTGCCATTAGTAGATAGTTTTGTAGCTCTAGTGTTCTATTTGTTGCTGTGGTTAACACTTCATCTTTTGCATCAAGTATTGCTTTCATTTTGGATTCATAAGTTTGCATCAAGATGGCTTCTCTTCTTGTTTCCTCGTTCAAAAGTGCCTTCAGTTTCTCATTCTGCTTCAAGAATCCACCAAAATAAGTTATACATGCAAAACTAAACACTATATATCGTGTAACATATTCACTTCATTTTGTCCAAATGTCCAATAAATATAAACTTGCCAAAAAAAATGGTAATGTACTTTCATAAAATTGCACTTAATAAAACGTACTTATACTCAAATCAACAATTTTAGATATTTGCTATAAGTTTTATTACAAGGGTGACATGTCCAAAATTAACATTTGGGACTATAAACGTTGCATTTTTTGAAAAATTTTACCATATGATATTTACCAAAAATTAAAAGGCACCCACTAAAGAAAATCAAAAGTTTAGGACAATTTGGTATGTAAAATGTAAAAAACAAAACATAACAATGAACAAAAAAGATACCTGAAAATGAAGAAAACAATCCATTTCCAACCCTTGCCTCTCAAGCTCAGCAGATAAATTTTGAAACCCAAACATCCCAATATTTCTTCTTGAATTTGATGAGGACACAACACATGATGAAATAAGATTATGTTCATAACCATCATTTCCATAATTCATAATCTTTTGATCTTGTTCTTGATCCTCAAAAACCGAAGCACCATTCATGTAAACACAATCTTGAGGCATATTAGAGAAGCCTATATTATTGTTGTAGTTATTATAATTCTGAAAATGATCAGAGAAAAACTGTGCTTGAACAGCCATACTTACATGAAACAATAACACAAAAAGAAGCAATCTTTGACTGTGTCACAATTAATGGGTAGGTTTAGAAAGCTATGATGAAGGTAGAAGAGTCATGCTCTTTTTATAAATTTGTATGTTTGTAACATCAGAACAGAAGCATGACTTTTTTCTCTCTCTCTCTCTTTATAAAAAGCTTTTAAGTGGCAGTGGTTTAGTTTCCTCTTAAATGGGGAATTAATATAAGTTGTTACCTTTTTTTTGTGTTGGTATGTGTTTTAAAAGTTGTGAGAGAGAAACTAGTAAGTTGAAAGGATCTTGTGGGGTGATGAAAGAGAAATCTCGTAAAAGTACAAAATAGGTGAAAAGAGTATTTGGTAAATAGTGGATTATGTATGTTTTGTTTGTAACATAGGAGATCAAAACAACAATGATACACAATTTTGTCGTATCACTTAAGTTATAAGGGTGATAATGTGTAGACAGCCACAATTTTATCCGAATATAATTAGATTTCCGCTAAGAAAACTACCACAAATATAACGTATAATCTCTGCTAAGAAAACTATGACAAATATAGGCGTGATTGTATAAATGCGCAAATATAACGTATATAAATGTATAAATTTGAATAGGTGATAAAAATGGACTAAAAATAGCAATGTTGCAAAAATCGTAAATCGGTACTAAGGCGGTCTGGGGCCGATTAACGATTTTTTACCGATTAATCGGCCGATTTTCTTGACTCGGCCGATTAATCGGCCGATTTCCGTGAAACTCTCTCCAAGGTCCTGGGCCGATTACCGATTAATCGGTCGATTTTTGCAACACTTAAAAATAGTAAAGGGGTAGAGAGGGTCTTTTGTTGTTTTGTTTTGTTTTGTTTTGTGCATGGTTCAACTGTAGAGAAAAAGTCTGAGGTAGTGAAAGGTAGAGAGATAGAGAAGTCATGCAGATTTTGTGACAGAAAGAAAGGAAAAAATTAGTTTCATTCAATCAACTTGGGAAATGTGAAGTGGTCATAATCAATAACTTTACTTATTATTATTGTTCATTTGACTAGTGACATTTTGGGTTTGATTTTGTTCACCATCTTTAATAAAAGATACCGTATAACCATCAAACAAAACTCAACCATACCGTGGTGAACCCCATCATGCTCGGTACTCGGTACCAATTAAGGGTACCCACCAATTAAAGTGCAAGAAAATAGCTTTGGTATTGTACGATTCTGTAGGTGTCATGATTTTATACTTGCAGCTAGAGTGCGGTCCATACCAAAAGTTTTCTTATTTGTAGCTGTGCTAGCACAAAGTTTGACTAATACTTATGAAACCAAACAAGTTAGAAATCGGTCCAAACACTTGAAATCAAAGCACAAGGCGTAGTTACACCAAGGTTGTCAAAACTAAGTCTGGTATCAAGATAATACACCATGAAATCATGAATACACTACAAGAATTGGGGCTTTTGTTGTGGCTAAAAGCAGAAAAGTCATAATTAAAAGTTTTAAGCCATGATATGAGTTCTTGTCGCTAAAACTCCGTAGCTAAGATCTTTTGTGGTGAAGGTGTCTCGTGGCTAAAACGCCCTGATTAGTATTAAGGGACAATTTTTTTTTTCTCTCATTTGTAACAGTTAATTGGGACTTAGAACACACAAACATACAATATTTTTAAAGGGCATACACCAAATGACAATGTTCTTGGATAACTTTGATCCAACAACGTTGAGAACAACATTGATGCGGTGTGCCGGTGTGGTCACTTGCCTCAACATCGGAAGACATGTCGGCCATACCAGAAGCTCTAATATACTGTATAAATTTCGTTACTTATACTTAATGTGATATCCGTACATCATTAAAGTTGTATAATACAATTATGCAGGTGGTAACTATTTTTAACCGGGTTCATGATGCAGCATGAGACCAAATCAATCAACAACCAACGTCACATACATATATTGGAATCTTTACTACACCGTCAAAAAATAAATTTACTCACTATTGCTACACTCAGTTTGTTGTATTGATGCGATTCAGTTATGTGTGTTTCACATAACTTGAGCAAGATATATTTTGTATACCACTAAAATTATTTTATCACAAAACTTTTAGGTTCAAACGAATTTTCGTTAACTTGCTTATATAGTTTAAATGAAAACTAGGAGTTAGGATCAAATGAGAAGAAAAACTAAAATGAGAAGGATGAGAAGAAACCACAACCACACATTTGAGATGCACCTACAAAAATAGATGCATCTCCCCTTAAATTTCTCACTCTTATTTGAATTGTGTGGTTGGAAACTTTTCTCACTCTTCTCATTTTATTTTTTCTTCTTACTAGATCCATTCCCTGAAAACTAGTACACGTATGTTCCCATGGTAATTCAGTTGTGTAAATACTCATTGGTTAATTATCTTACCAATCTTCTACTCTCATTATTTTATTATATATGACAAAATATACTACCTCTATGTATATCACGTCTTCACATAGGATGCATATACCAAATGCAACGTTCTCTCCAAAGATATAACATTGCATATACATTCAAAATAATTTGCATATTTCAGTAAATGATCAAACAAAAAAGCGATCTACCATAGTTCTAACAGGGACGACACCGTGGGTAATGGGCACGTGTACATCTTACCCGTCACCTGTACCTGTGATCTTTTCTTACCCGTCGGCCCGTCACCCGCCCGCCACCCCGTTTGCGGGTATAACTTTTTACACATGCTTATGCCTGCGGGTAAACTCGTGATTTGTGTAATGTGACATATGCACATATGTTTCTGAAAATTTTGAAAATCAAACTTGATTAGAAGACGCATAAATTATGACATATTGATAAATATGGACATAATTAGTCAACCACTACTTATGTATTACAAATAACATTAAAACACACAGAATATTCACAATAGTCAAGTGTATATTTATGCAACTCATGAATTCTTGCCTAAGACTAGTGGATACCCGTGCGTTAAAATCGAAAGACCAAATATAGACGAACTTGGCTAGAAACTTGAGATGTTAAGTATATTTGATATTTTGATGATTCATATTTCTTCTTCTAGTCTTGAAACTCAAACAGACGATTAGTATGTCGTTGTGTTTTTTAATATGTTAGTGATATATAAAAATATCTACAATAATGTTTACAATATTAAGTAATATTAATAGATGTAAGTATTAATATAAAAAATGTTCACGGTTACTTTGAAGTTATATCAGTGGGTAATTTAAAAACAAGTGTTGAACAGGGTTTGCAGATTCGTTTACCCATGACGGGTATTACATCCTCTTCTTT
>LBNU01037733.1:0-26009 GCA_014162995.1 Artemisia annua
AAATATAGTATATTTTATTTAAAACTGACAGTTAAAAATTTAATTTAAAGATAATTGGTAAGAAGATAAAAAGAAATAATAAGGTCAACCAACATAAAAAATTCCAGAAAGAATAAGATTTTTATCATATCTTGATCATATGCTGAAGTAACCGAAGATTCCGACGTAATTTCTACTGTAAGGCTAGCTTATTGCGAAAACCACCTGGTGACACTTCTCAAACCAACACAGTCTTACGCTCCACCCAGTCTTATATTTTACTTCATCAGTCCCATAGGGGTGTCCCCATTCACTTGAGCTCCAACATGTGTCTAACGGATTCAAGACGTATGAGATGTCTTGATCTTGGAATGGTGCACTACTACTTCGCACACATGTTGACGGTTAATACCGAAAGTGAATGACACAGAGGCAATGCATTCAAACTGTAAACACCTCTAGATTAATGCATCACTCATACAGGAACAACGTTGGAGACAGATTTTTTGACCTCATCTACCGATTTTAGCAAAAGACGCAGCCTAACAGCAAATCATTGCAAAAGAGCTTACACTAGAATTCATAAGAAAATTTCTTAACTGCTAGGATCAACACATACCCTGCTCACAATTTCTTCTGCTCCCCATGACCTACAAAAAGCGGGGGCGACTGTACCGTTCAGGCAAAAAAGTTTCCAACATATTCTAATGTACTAACACAGTTGATCCGCAACATTTAAGATGATTTGATTTTGCCAAATCAGGTTGCCTTATAGAACTTAAAATTATGAGTTAACAATTTTAATCCCTTCCAATGTTAAGTGATTTACTGATGTATGTTACATTGCTGATGGTAAGTCAAGGGGCCAAATGTTATTGTAACTATGCAAGATGGATATAGAAACCTTGGACTCCTATAAATACTAGTGTAAGCCTTGGCTTAAGGATTGTTGGTTCTCCATCCTGTAATTCAATTTTATCATATCAATATTTAAGAGTTCCTTCCAAACACTTTGTCTTCCTCTTCCTTCTTTATTCTTGGTTAATAATTCTAGTTGTTGTTTTATTGTTTCTTCAATATGGTGACCGTAACAATCGGTGTCTGCTTGCCGGTTAAGTATTAAAGACTTCCTAATCATTCTCCTCTATACTTATAGTATTTATCTACGGACTCACCTCCTGTCATCTCTTTGCTGATTTATAACTTTTCGTAAAATATGCGTCCTTAGAGTGGTTTTAGAGTCCTTCTAAGGACATAAAGATTTCTTAAAGCATTTCCTTAATGATTAGACTTGGTTACAAATATTCCATCTTCTAGTTGTTTTAATTTGTAGATCTAAGAGAAGCTTTTATGTTCTCCATCTATTATCATCCTCAAACTCATCATTAGCATGGATTTTGGCAATTCATCACACATTTCCTTGACAAGTTGAGCCTAAATTATATGTCATCGACATATATTGTGACAATGATAGCATTATCGAGGGTCACTTCTTTTAGTGAAGAGAGTGTTTCTACGCATTGTCTCATCACGGAATACCTTACTGTTTAACCAAGATGCCTTTAGTGATAGTCATGGACAAGCCTTTGGGAATGCTTGCTTAGACCATGTATTAAAGGCTTTCTTTGTTTTATAACATAATCTGCTGTTTTGCGAAGATTCAATTGAATCCTGGGAGGTTGGCAGATACTACCTCCTCATTGACAAAACCGTTAAGGAATGCACTTTTCACATCATTTAGGTATAACTAGAAGTCTAGGGCGCAGAGCATGAAGCTAAAAGGTCTAATGGATTTCTATCTAGCTACGTCATAGGTTTCGTCATATCAATTCACTTCTTGTTGATTATAACTTGGCGATCTAAACCTATGCTTTGTCCTAGTACTATTCCATTCTTCATCTAGTTTACCTAAATACCCAACTTATTTCGCTTATTATATCACATTCCTATGGTTTGGTACTAATTCCCAAACATCATTTGTTTGGAATTCATTTAATTCCTCTTGCATAGCCATAATCCAACTTTCATCCTTTAAGGCTTCATTTATAGTCTTAGGCTCTATTGTTGACACAAAACAAAAGAAGTTATTTTTGTCTTGCGCTTGTGATCTATGTGTTCGTTGGTTTAGGTGACCTATGATGTTGTCTAATGGGTGTGACCTAGATTCCTTAATATTTATGACTTCGTTTTCTTCTAAATTTTCTTTCTCAATATCATTTCCTACGGGTTTAGTTTTACTAACCTCAATAGCATCTTCCTCTATAACATCATCATCTTCTAAGGGCAATGTCCTAGGTAGTGGAGGAGTTTCGTCGAAGGTTACGTTTAATGATTCTTCTACTTTCATAGTATCTTTATTTAAGACTATATATGCTCTACTATTTTTCGAGTATCCTAGAAAAATTCCTTCATTTGACTTAGGGTCGAACTTAGTAAGATAATCCTTAGTGTTAAGAATGAAACATTTACTTCCGAATACCTTGTTAGGAACACGTGTCACGTTATTGAAGTGTCGGTCATTAGTTTATAATAGGTTGCTATATTAGACTTATTATGTCTACATTTAATCATTTAGTTATGAAAGTTTATGATGTAATGTTACAACATGTGGAAGTCCAAGGGCCAATTATGTAATATTGTAAGGATCATCTAGTGCCTCTTGGACTCCCCTATATAAGCAAATGTAATGCCCATTCTAGGGCTTGTTGGTTCTCATGCAATATCAATATTAGAGTTCCTTCCATCTTCTTCTTCTAGTCTCTTCTTCTCTATTCTAGTTCATGTATCTTTGGTTGTTTATGCAATAATATGGTGACCTAACAAGTGGTATCATTCGCCTAGGGATATTAGAGGTTGTTATTTAGATTAGTTTGGGTAGTCTTTTGATCTCGTTTGGTTTAGTTTGGCTCGTTAGATTTGGTTTCTAGTACTCGTTGGGTTTAGTTTTAGTGTAGTAAAGGTTTATATTCCAATAGAATAGCTAAAACTTAAGCTTGGTACTCCTTTTTACAACAAAAAATTACAACATTACGTTTTTTTGGGTATTTGCGAGTAAGGAGTTAGGGTTTCGCGAGTAAGAAGGTTTTTTTGGTGTTTGTTTGTGAGTATCAATTTGGTCC
This sequence comes from Artemisia annua, assembly GCA_014162995.1. Lineage (NCBI taxonomy): Eukaryota > Viridiplantae > Streptophyta > Magnoliopsida > Asterales > Asteraceae > Artemisia > Artemisia annua. The sequence continues at coordinate 3,099 of LBNU01037733.1, forward strand.
TTGCGAGTATCAGTTTTGATCCTTGCGAGTATCAGTCTTGGTCTTTGCGAGTATCGTCATTTGTTAGTGTTTCTTGCGAGTATTACGTGATATTTGGCGAGTATCAGTTATCTTTGGCGAGTAAGCCGTGTAATACCTTATCGTCTTTGCGATTAAGGTTTCTTATCTTGCGAGTATCTAAACAAACCTCTGCGAGTATCACTATATATCTTGCGAGTATCAAAAACCCAATACTTGCGAGTATCGATTTCTTGCGAGTAAGAAAGAAAGTTTTTGCGAGTATCGTATATTTCTTGGTCTTGCGAGTAAGGAAACAAAGTTCTGCGAGTAAGGAATTATTTCTAGGTCTTGCGAGTAAGGGAAGATTATAATTGCGAGTAAGGAATTTTTCTTCGTCTTGCGAGTAAGGGAAGTTTAGCGAATAAGGAAGTTATTAGCAAGTTTTGGATTTTGTTTCAACTCTCACAACTAATCTACAACAACAACCTACACTTTTATCCTTCAAAGATCCATCTTTCTTTTTCTTCTTATCTTTCTAATCTTTCTTCTTATTAAAAAAAAAATCGAATTTTTAGGCCAAAATTCAAAATTTTTCGGTAAAATTTGGCATCAAAATTTTCAAAACTCGAATTTTTCCTGTAACCTTTAAATTGCATTTCTAAGTGATTTTCAAATTTTGGGAGAGAAAATTTTCACATTCATTTTTGGAGGGAAATTACGAAATCACTATCTCGACCTTGCGTGTGACATTTTGGTTTTTATTCTTCTGATTCCATCGTAACAATCAAGGGGGAGAGAAATGTCATCAATAGTGTCTCAACCACCTTCTTCTAACTACCTCCCTCACCAATATTCTCATCAACAACCGTTTCTACATCAAAGTCACAGCTCCAACATTTGTGATACTCTGCTCTACGGCACTGAATCTAGGCCTCCAATGTTGCTACCAGGAACATACACTGATTGGAAACAAAGATTTTTACAATGGCTCAATGATCGTCCTCACGCAGATCTTATGCTTAAGTCAATTCAAGATGGTCCATATGAAATGAAATTCATCTCTGACACACCAGGGATTATAAGATTACAAACGAAGGAAGATTTGAGTGCTTCAGACCTTGCTCAGTATGATGCTGACCTACAGGTTGGATGGTTTATTTCCATGGGACTTCCCAATTCTATCTACATGCACTTCGACTATGATACCAGTGCTCATGCAATGTGGGAACATCTGGAATCTCTACATCGCGCCGAAGAACTTCATCACTATAGAATGAGGGAAATTCTTGAATCTTGCTTAAGCATGAAGCTAAAGAAGACTATTCTCCCAGCTCCACCATCTCCAGCCGTTGTTCATGATTCATTCAGTTACTCCCCTGCTGCTGGTGTTTTCTTCTTCCATCATCCAAATGAGCCTGAACCTATCTTCATTCCACAGTACCATCGAGGTTCACTCTATGGTCATATGCAATCTCTTCTGCAAAATTTAGTGAAGCTTGGACAAGTATCCACTGAGAAAGGCAAAGGCGTTATGGCTTCAACTTCTGAATGCTTAAACACTATGGAAGATACTGATGATGAAGAAGAGCTTATCGAACCAATCATGGCATTCATGGCAAATACGGAAAATATGGCAAATGTGGAAGCTCAAGAGTATGATTCAACTCCACTCTTTGATACTGAAGCAGAAGTCGATGCCACACTTAGCCACATGGAAGATGAAGGGGGTAATCACAATGTTGCTTTGCAAAGTTTTATGGCAAATATTCCATCTGATGATGAATATGAAGATTTAGAGCCCGACACAGCAGATGTGATGTTAATGACAAGCATGCAGGAACTTCACATGGATGACACAGACCCAGTGTACGACACACATGCTACTGATGATTCTGAAGATCCAGTTGTGAAATTATGCAAAGAAAAATGCATGGCGTCTTTTATATTACTTCATTCACACCTTAAGCTTCTCTCAAACAAAGACTTAGCTGGCACTCGTCTCGAGAATGGATTCAAACGGGCATTTCCATCCTTCTTTGGAGAAGACCTTGAGATTTTCACTCATACGATGTTCCTCAACATGGATCAACTTGAAAATCAACTTAACAAAGAAGAACTTCACGAGAATGGATCCACGGCTGCCTTTAGTGTACTTAAGAAACAGTTTCAGCAATTCATCCGTACGAGGTTATATTCGGACGATGACTCTCTCATAGCAAGCAAGTACTTTCTTGAATACACTCGACTTGGTTTTCAAAGTTTCAAAGACATAATGCTCCAACTAATGGATTCTCTTGAGAAGTTGATTGCTGAAAGAATACTTCATCAAAGAGAGTTTAACAGAAGGGTGAATGAAAGTAAATCACAGACTCAAGAAGGGAAAGTTAATATGGATAAAGCATTAGATGCTAGTTTGGTTGACAAGGAAAGTAATGGGACAGAATTAGAACAGTCGGATGACAGCAGCAGATTAGAGAATGATTCAGACGCTGATTATGCAGAGATCGGACCCTCCTATGACTCAGAGCCCAACTTTGACAAAGAACAGACGATTGAGGAAGATGTCATACCCATCTATGACACAGAACCCAACTTCGACAAAGAGCTAATGGTTGAGTTACAATCTACTATTGTTCATGTTATGCCTGCTAATGATAAACAACAATCTGAGCAACCTGAATTCAGAAATGAATGAGAGGTTGACTAGAATGTTGTCCAATGTCTAGACAAACATTTTGATTCTGAGCCCTTACTTGATAATCTAATGACTGATACATCAAACCAAACTCTTGAGTCTGAAAACATTCTTCTCAAAAAGACCATTGCCCAGTTTCAAAAAGATTTTTCAAAACTTGAGGCACATTGCATCTAACTTGAACTTAAAATGCAAAACGAATCTCTAAATTCGGGCAACAATGGTCAATTTTTGAATGAACAAAGTAAACGTGTGGATACATTAGTTAAGGAAAATGAGCTTTTAAAAGGTCAAATTCAAGCACAAGGGTTAGCACACGCTGCATTGCAAAACAAATTAAGAAGACTGACTGGCCAGAGTGTGGATAATAAGTTTGCAAAACCATCAATCTTGGGGAAACTGCCTCTTCAAACAATCAGAAAACCATCAGTGGTTAGACAACCAACTGCATTTAAATCTGAAAGAGCCAAATTTTCAAAATCTCGGTTTACCTCCCAAGTTGTTGAGATAAATCATTTGTCAAAACCAGTCACTCCACATTCTTGGCCTAAGAAAAATGCATATGTTTCTGCTAAACCTAAACACATGATTATGTCCGGCTCATCTAGGATTAGTTCAAAAAGCGTGTCGAAAACGAGCATTAAAAGTAAAGAGTCTCATGATAAAAATGACATGTACAAGAACTATGATCTAGAAAAGGCTAGGAAAAAGGCTCTACTTCAAAAGGACGGAATTCTAGGTTCAAAACCTCGTGTGATGCCTTCCACCATATTGCAAAACACTAGTAGTAGCAAACCAAAACCTAAGAGTACTCAACAAACTAATAGGAATTGGCTAGCTTCTAAGAGTAGTTACGTAAATAATCATGATGTGTGTGCTTCAAAATATATGCCAAAAGGAAATTCACGTGCAAAGGCACAATCATCTATGACAAACAAACCCGTTGAACCAAAAGTTAAGATTCAGAAACCTAAGAAGTGGATCAATATAGGACGTAGGTTTTATCAACCAATTGATGCTCCCACATTTCATTCTACTGCATCTAAAATGAAAACTTCTCCTAGATCTAACATTAGGTGGGTACCCACGGGTAGAATTTTCAAAACGATTGGTCTTAGGTGGATTCCTACAGGTAAGATGTTAGACATTTGCACAAAAACTAATGTGAAATCCACAGAAACTATCCCTGAGAAGAGAAAGGAAATCATTGATATAGTGTGTTCTGGTGTCAAGAAGATAATTGACACTACAACTTTATGCTTCTAACATCCGGAACCCAATTACACTTGGGGATCCTTGTTCTCTGTTTTGTCTTCTTTCTTTCTTAACAGATTGAACAGGAATGGCTTTCGTATACTTCAGTACGAAACCCGAACTTAATTGTATGGCTTCGGAACAACTCAGTTTCGGACCCGAGCTTAACTGTTATGGCTTCTGAGCACCACAGCTTAGGACCCGCAACCAACCGTCTAAAGTTTTCAAATCCTTCAGCTGAACAGTTGTTACTCAACCGTCAACAATTGGAAACACTGTTTCCTCCACTGTTCGATGATTCTCTTGTACAAAGTGCACCAGATGTATCCACCGATTCCGCTGCTCAACCTGATAATAGTCCAACAGTTGATACACCTGATTCTACGACAACTCCTGTTGCGAACGATGCACCTCCAATTGAATCACCAACAATGATGGCATATCAGATCGCTTCCAACACAGACAATACAGCTGGAGATCTTATCCAACAATCAGTACCCGCAATTGCAGATTATGACAAATATGATGTCTTCAATCCATTTGCATCGGCTGCAACCGTTCCTGATATTGAAGAGTCGTCTTCTCGCAATTTGGATCCGTCAAATTTGCATGATACTTATCAACATCACCCTTCAACTCACCAATGGACAAGAGATGTTATCAGCAGTTGATTCTCATGGGCTATTTATGGTACTTCACACTTGTTCGCTTAATTGGACATATGGGGTTACGCTGCCTCCGTTTTCCATCGTAAACATAGTGTGTATGCTTCCGATTCCGCGAAGACATCGTGGGGGAAGAGAGAGTGGATGTTCTGTTGCTTTCTTTGACTTTTCTTGATTTCTTTGCGCAAACACTCATCTTCCACGAGGATCTGCAATCAGGGGGAAGAAATGTGCACATCAGGGATGCATAATAGACTCACGTGATCGAGCTTACAATTTTATTACTACCGGAGAGACGTCCGCAGAGATGATCAGTGGTCCAGTTTTGTGATTTTTTGGTGTAATCGTTTCAACTCTCGCAGGCTGTTTTATGTGAAGTAGCATACATACGTAAGAATATCCCGCTGATTTCTTGCATGTTACCCCCAACGAAGCTTCCGCGTTGAGCATAACTGTGATTAAGTGACTACTCAGATTTGTTTGGTGTGGTTTACTATGTTGTCTACAAATTCCGTTGCGTATACAAAACGTCAAAAGTTAGAAGTCATGTTAACTGCATCAAAGTTTCGAATTTGAAGAGGATGGTTGTCAGTTTGGGGGGAAGATGATTCAGAAACTTCGCCAAAAAGAAGTGTACGAAGAAGCAACTATAAACATGCAGCATCAATTAGGGGAAGTTAATCTCTTATATCGCTCCATTGAGGAATGATTGAAAAGGCGTGATCAGATCAGACAACTGGAAAGCTACATAGGAGCCAGACCTTCATTTCCGGTTCGACTCTTTCAACGACCTGATCTAGTCTTCATGTCCTTCGGTGATGATGAATAACATTTGACACGGGTACAATCATGTTTCTTTATCATTTTCTGTTTGATTTGTGATTACTCTTGGTATGTGCAAACTTCTTATTGTCACATATTTGTCCTACACTAAGCAAGTTGTATGTTAAATTATCTACATGCTCAACATTTTCAATAGTTAGGGAGTCTTGAGAGATCGTACCTTTGCCTATGATTTTTCCACGACGATCACTACCAAAAATAACATTACCTCCATTGTAGGCTTTGTACGTAGAGAATAGCTTGCGATTCCCCGTCATGTGTCTTGAGCACCCGCTATCCTTTACCCATTCGTCGGGCTCCAAATTTATTCCTAGACAAATTTCATTAGATGCTTGAGCGACTAAGCATTCCCCTTTGTTCTTCTTGTCTTCATCATCAACTCTTTTTCTTCGTGTTGTTTTCCTTTTATCTTGTGTTCTTTGTCGCTTTTTAATGAGTCTTTTAAATTCTTTGACGGCCTTTGCATATTCTTCGTCTTCACTTTCGGAACTAGAATCATCATCTTCATCGTCACTTAGTTCCTTCTTGGTTGACATCTCTTCATAGTCTTCTTGTTCATCCTTGCTCATGTTGTTTTCGGCGTCATTACCTACATATAAGACATTTGAACTCGTAGCACTTGTACTTACTTCAACTAAATATTTGTCTACTATACTCTCTTTTGCTACTAAGTCATTTGAAAGTTTTTCTTTGGCTTGACATTCTTCTTGGTGATATTTTGAAAGACTTTTCCACATGTCATTTGCCGTTTGACAAAAAAATATTCTTTCATATTCAACATTTGAAATAGCTTTGTATATAATAAATTTAGCCAAGTTATTTTGTTTTTCAAAAGTAGTATTTATCGATTTAATATCACCAATTGAAATGACATGCCAAAGATCATAGTCTATTGATTTCACATAACTTTCGAATTGATTTTTCCATGTAAGAAAATTTTCATTTTCAAGAAATGGTGGTCTAAAAACAATTTTCCCTTCTAAATATTTTTCCATTTCCATAGATCGATTTCAAGTTTTAAAATACAATATATTTTAAAAATCTTGTTTGACGTGGCTCTTGATACCAATTGTGGAAAACTAGAAGGGGGGGTTGAATAGTTTTACGTCTTTTTAATTTACAAAAACCTTGTTTATCAAAACACCAATTCAAACTTTATGTTTCACCAATAGACTTGCACAATTATAAGCAACGATATCAACAAGTATATGATATGACAAATGTGAAAGTAAGTAAATAAGTAAAAAGATAGAGTTGGAAAAATGGCACCGTGAGACAAAGGATTTATAGTGGTTCGGCTACGAATCTCCTCTTCGTCCTACTCCACTCCCCGAGCACCTAACTCGGGAGTTTTCTTCACTATGTCAACAAGCTCCCTTATGGCGGAGAAAACCTTACACAACTTTTGCTTACACCGGCTTAACGACACAAAGCTAAATGTCGGGTCCTAATCCTAGCTAGAACCAATCTCACGACACACCACAACTTCTACACAACTTGAGCACACCACAACTTCGTCACTACTTCTTCACAACACAACTTCTTCACTTCACTACTTCACTACTTAATCTTCTCCACTACCCTACTTCTATTCACAACTAACACTCCTAGAACTACTTATAATGAACACAACACAACTACACAAATGATATACACAATATACACAACCAATATACAATACTTCTTAAACTTGAGGTTGAAGGAGTATTCTTCTCTTGCACTTTGGATAAGGATGGATGATGAGGAATTGAATCACTTGAAACAAGGATTAGTAATCTAATGATCAAAGGGTTTTGGAAGATGTTTAGAGAGATTTAGATCTGAAATTTTCGTGCAAGAGGTGAGGAAAAATACCAGAATTAAGGTGGTATTTATAGAGAAAAATTCTGACATTTTCTGACACAGGGAGCGTGCCGGTCCCCTTAATTGTGGCCGGCCCCCTTAAAATTAAGGGGGCCGCCCCTTATAATTAAGGGGGCCGCCCAGCTGTAACGGCCAGAAAATTTGTCTTTTTGTGAGAAAGTTTATTTGGTGAAAAACTAACTGATTTTGGTTAAAAATTTGAATTCATATATTTAGTATGATTAAATCATTTTTCTTTATTACCAAAATTATTTTTCAAAAAATATATAATATGTTTATATAATTAAATAAACTTTGTAATAATTAATTAAATACCCCTTTGATCATGAGATGTATTAAGCACTTGTTTATTCATACCTTAAGTGATTAAGTTGGATATAATGATATAAACTAGCTTAATACTTGTTTACGTAGTAATCTTACGTTTAATGATTTTACATTTTGTGATCGTCAAAACGTAGAGATATCAAAAAATATAAATAACGTTTTTATGCATTATTTATGTCAACAGACTGGAAGACAAATTACCATTAATGGTAATGAGACTGCAGGTTTTGACAAGAAGAAGGTGGAGTGTTTCAACTGTCACAAGTTGGGACACTTTGCTAGAGAATGCAGAAAGCCTAGAAAGCAAGACAATAGGTCTACTTGGTATAAGCAGGACAAGAAGAAAGAGCCAACAGTGGAAGAGCCAAAGGCAATGCTAGCTATTGATGTTGTTAGCTATTGATTGGAGCTATATGGCTGATGGAGAAGAGGCTCCTACAAATGCTGCTTTGGTTGCTACAGAATTTGCTCTAATGGCTTTCTCTGATTCTGAGGTACATAATATTGAAAGTTGTTCTAAATCTTGTAAAGCTTTAAAAGAGTGTGAAAGACTTAGGGAACTTTTAGAATGTCAAAGAACAGAGTTGCTAGATTCTAACTATAATTTGTCTAATTATAAAAGAGGCTTATCAGTGTTAGAAACTCAAATAGAACACTATAGAGCAAATGAGTCTAAATACAATGATGATATTGTAGTGTTAAAAAGGGATTTAAACTGTTATATTGTTGTACATGAGACCCTTAGAGATGAGCTAGAGAAACTTAAAAAGATGAATGAAAATGTCAAAATAACTGTTGATACTTTAGCTTATCAGTCTGAGGGAATTCATAAGATTTGGGAAGCACAAATTGTATAAAGCTAAGTCAGGTGTAGGATATAATATTGTACCTCCACCACTAAGAGGTGTTCCATCACCTCCAGGCATAGACCTAGCACATACAGGGTTAAAAGAGTTTCAGGAACCAATCCTTGAATATGCCCCCCCCCCCCAAATTTGTGAAGAGTGCTAGTAATGAACAGGTTAAGCATGGGACTGATGCTTTTGAAAGTGCTAGTGATTCATCTCTAGTGGATGAAAGTGTGAAAGTTAGTGTAGAAACTTCTACTCCCAAAGATGTTAAAGCTAATACAGAGGAACCTAGGAAACATGTTAAACAATCTAGGCCACCTGTAAGATATGCTAAGATGTATAGGAACAAGTCACCAGCTCCTAGGGGTAACCAGAGGAGCTGGAAAAATCTAAAATCTCAACAACTTGGTAGTGATTTTGTGATGAATAATAAAGCATGTCATATCTGTGGTAGTTCTGACCATCTGCATGCAAAATATGACTACCATGTGGGAAAAAGGGAAGTTTTTGGGAACAATAGGGTGAATAAAAACATATTTCAAAACTATACTCACCCTCATTCTCACAGCAATATGATTCGCAGAGCAGTTCAATTAAGATCTGGACTTAAATCCTTTACAACTGCTAAAACTGTTAACACTGCTTACCCAAAATCACCTGTTTCAAGTGCAAAACCAAAAACAACTTTTGTTAAATCTGCACAAACAGGTAAAAGGACCTTTTATGAGAAAAAGGATGTTTATAACCAGAAGTGGGTATCTAAAGCTAAAATTTCTAAGCCAGCAGTTTCCACTGCCAGACCAAAAATTCCCACTGCTAGAGTTACAAATAAGAACAGGGTAAATATGGGAAATGTTGTGAAGGCCTCAGCACGTTGGGAATGGAAACCAAAAGGAATTACCTCCTCAACCAATCCCAATCGTGTATCAATGACGTTTGATAGATATAATTATATTGATACATGAGGCAGATCCAAGTCAATCATGGCTTGGGTCTCCAAAAGGAACTAACTCCTTTATTTTATGTGCAGGGACATCCACAGACTAAAATAGAAGATCAAGGTTATTCATATAGTGGATTTTCAAGGCACATGACTGGCAACAAGTCCTATCTCTCATATTTCAAACCTTTAGATGGACAATTTGTCAGCTTTGGAGGTGGAGTTGGTGGTAAAGTTTCTGGTAAAGGTACTATCAAAACTGGAAACTTGGACTTTGAACCTGTGTACTATGTGAAAGAGCTTAAGTACAATCTCTTTAGTGTGTCACAAATTTGTGACAAGAAAAACAAAGTTCTTTTTACTGACAATGAATGTTTTGTTCTTGACAAGGATTTTAAGATGCCTGATGAAAGTCAGGTACTACTTAAAATTCCTAGACAAGGCAATTTATACAGTTTTGATATGAAGAACATTTTTTCTAAAGATGCTTTTACTTGCTTAATTGCAAAGGCCACATTGGATGAGTCCATGTTATGGCACAGAAGACTTGGTCACATAAATTTTAAAACCATAAATAAAATTGTTAAAGATGGTTTGGTAAGAAGTTTTCCTCAGAAAAGATTTGAAAATGACCAAACCTGTGTTACTTGTCTTAAAGGCAAACAACATAGAGCTTCTTGTAAAACAAAGGCTTTTAACTCTATTGCTGACCCACTGTATATGTTGCATATGGACATGTTTGGTCCTACATCTGTGAGTAGCATAAATCTTAAGAAGTATTTTTTATTGGAGCTATATGGCTGATGGAGAAGAGGCTCCTACAAATGCTGCTTTGGTTGCTACAGAATTTGCTCTAATGGCTTTCTCTGATTCTGAGGTACATAATATTGAAAGTTGTTCTAAATCTTGTAAAGCTTTAAAAGAGTGTGAAAGACTTAGGGAACTTTTAGAAAGTCAAAGAACAGAGTTGCTAGATTCTAACTATAATTTGTCTAATTATAAAAGAGGCTTATCAGTGTTAGAAACTCAAATAGAACACTATAGAGCAAATGAGTCTAAATACAATGATGATATTGTAGTGTTAAAAAGGGATTTAAACTGTTATATTGTTGTTAATGAGACCCTTAGAGATGAGCTAGAGAAACTTAAAAAGATGAATGAAAATGTCAAAATAACTGTTGATACTTTAGCTTATCAGTCTGAGGGAATTCATAAGATTTGGGAAGCACAAATTGTATAAAGCTAAGTCAGGTGTAGGATATAATATTGTACCTCCACCACTAAGAGGTGTTCCATCACCTCCAGGCATAGACCTAGCACATACAGGGTTAAAAGAGTTTCAGGAACCAATCCTTGAATATGCCCCCCCCCCAAATTTGTGAAGAGTGCTAGTAATGAACAGGTTAAGCATGGGACTGATGCTTTTGAAAGTGCTAGTGATTCATCTCTAGTGGATGAAAGTGTGAAAGTTAGTGTAGAAACTTCTACTCCCAAAGATGTTAAAGCTAATACAGAGGAACCTAGGAAACATGTTAAACAATCTAGGCCACCTGTAAGATATGTTGAGATGTATAGGAACAAGTCACCAGCTCCTAGGGGTAACCAGAGGAGCTGGAAAAATCTAAAATCTCAACAACTTGGTAGTGATTTTGTGATGAATAATAAAGCATGTCATATCTGTGGTAGTTCTGACCATCTGCATGCTAAATATGACTACCATGTGGGAAGAAGGGAAGTTTTTGGGAACAATAGGGTGAATAAAAACATATTTCAAAACTATACTCACCCTCATTCTCACAGCAATATGATTCCCAAAGCAGTTCAATTAAGATCTGGACTTAAATCCTTTACAACTGCTAAAACTGTTAACACTGCTTACCCAAAATCACCTGTTTCAAGTGCAAAACCAAAAACAACTTTTGTTAAATCTGCACAAACAGGTAAAAGGACCTTTTATGAGAAAAAGGATGTTTATAACCAGAAGTGGGTATCTAAAGCTAAAATTTCTAAGCCAGCAGTTTCCATTGCCAGACCAAAAATTCCCACTGCTAGAGTTACAAATAAGAACAGGGTAAATATGGGAAATGCTGTGAAGGCCTCAGCACATTGGGAATGGAAACCAAAAGGAATTACCTCCTCAACCAATCCCAATCGTATATCAATGACGTTTGATAGATATAATTATATAGATACATGAGGCAGATCCAAGTCAATCATGGCTTGGGTCTCCAAAAGGAACTAACTCCTTTATTTTATGTGCAGGGACATCCATAGACTAAAATAGAAGATCAAGGTTATTCATATAGTGGATGTTCAAGGCACATGACTGGCAACAAGTCCTATCTCTCAGATTTCAAACCTTTAGATGGACAATTTGTCAGCTTTGGAGGTGGAGTTGGTGGTAAAGTTTCTGGTAAAAGTACTATCAAAACTGGAAACTTGGACTTTGAACCTGTGTACTATGTGAAAGAGCTTAAGTACAATATCTTTAGTGTGTCACAAATTTGTGACAAGAAAAACAAAGTTCTTTTTACTGAAAATGAATGTTTTGTTCTTGACAAGGATTTTAAGATGCCTGATGAAAGTCAGGTACTACTTAAAATTCCTAGACAAGGCAATTTATACAGTTTTGATATGAAGAACATTGTTTCTAAAGATGATTTTACTTGCTTAATTGCAAAGGCCACATTGGATGAGTCCATGTTATGGCACAGAAGACTTGGTAACATAAATTTTAAAACCATAAATAAAATTGTTAAAGATGGTTTGGTAAGAAGTTTTCCTCAGAAAAGATTTGAAAATGACCAAACCTGTGTTACTTGTCTTAAAGGCAAACAACACAGAGCTTCTTGTAAAACAAAGGCTTTTAACTCTATTGCTCACCCACTGTATATGTTGCATATGGACATGTTTGGTCCTACATCTGTGAGTAGCATAAATCTTAAGAAGTATTGTCTGGTTGTAACTGATGATTTTAGTAGATTTACTTGGGTTTTCTTTTGGCTACTAAGGATGAAACAGCTGGTATCCTTAAAACATTTATCACTGAAGTAGAAAACCTAATTGATAAGAAAGTTAAAATTATCAGGTGTGACAATGGGACAGAGTTTAAGAATAGAGTTATAGATGACTTTTGCAGAGAAAAGGGTATTAAGAGAGAATTTAGTGTAGCTAGAACTCCTCAGCAGAATGGGGTAGCTGAGAGGAGAAATAGGACACTAATAGAGGCTGCTAGAACCATGTTGGCTGATTCTAAATTGCCAATCACTTTTTGGGCTGAAGCAGTTAACACTGCATGCTATGTACAAAACAGGGTTTTAGTGGTAAAAACAAAGAACAAGACACCTTATGAGTTATTTAGAGGTAGAACACCGGCCTTAGACTTCATGAGACCATTTGGATGTCATGTCACTATTCTCAATACCATAGATCATCTAGGTAAATTTGATGGAAAGTCAGATGAACGCTACTTTGTTGGATACTCTATGGTTAGTAAAGCTTTTAGGGTATACAACTTAAAGACCAAAAAGATAGAAGAAAATCTGCATGTTGAGTTTTTAGAAAACCAACCTAATGTTGCAGGTATAGGTCCAGAATGGTTGTTTGATCTTGATACTCTAACTCATACCATGAATTATGTTCCTATTTCTGCAGGTACAAGTACTAATGATTTTGCAGGTTCAGAAGAGTTTGTTGATGATGATGAACCAAGCAAGGATCAAGAGGATGATCATGATCAAATAATAATGCCTATTTGGGACTTTGCTAATGATGATTTTGTCTCAAAGACTAGAGATCAACAACCTTCTAATGATGCTGGAAAAGAAGGTGATGGAAATGTGTTCAAAGGTGTTAATGTGGACACTCAGATTCCTGAAAGCAGTGGAAACGTTAATTCCACTGCTAGGCCAGAAGTTTCCACTGCTATACCAAATATGGAAACTGTAACTCCAGTTTCTCAGGATGATCAAGCCTATGATGTAGAAATTTCCAATATGCCTATTGCATGTGCAGTTCCTCAAACTCCTCAAACCATAATTCACAAGACTCATCCACTTGAAAATGTGACAGGAGATGTACAATCTGGAGTGAAGACTAGAAGACAGACTAAAATGGCTGATATTCATGGCTTTATCAGTGAAGTCTATGAATCCAAGAACCATGAAGACAAAAATGAATGTCTGTTTATGTGTTTTCTATCACAAATGGAACCATAGAATGTGTTCAAGGCACTTGAAGATGAAAGCTGGGTAGAAGTAATGCAAGAGGAATTGCTTCAGTTTAAAATTCAGAAAGTCTGGGTGCTTGTTGATTTACCTAAAGGTATGAAGGTAATTGGTACCAAATGGGTGTTCAGAAATAAGAAAGATGAAAAAGGAATTGTCATTAGAAACAAGGCTAGGCTTGTGGCACAAGGATACACTCAGGAGGAGGGTATCGATTATGAAGAAGTGTTTTCCCCAGTTGCAAGAATTGAGGCTATTAGGCTTTTTCTAGCCTATGCATCCTTTATGGGCTTCACAGTCTATCAAATGGATGTAAAGAGTGCCTTTCTATATGGGCAAATTGATGAGGAGGTATATGTTTCACAACCTCCAGGCTTTGAAGATCCAGACCATCCAAACAAAGTGTATAATGTGATCAAAGCTTTGTATGGTCTACATCAGGCACCAAGGAAGTGGTATGAAACTCTGGCAAATTATCTTATGACTAATGGGTTTCATAGAGGCAAAATTGATCAAACTTTGTTCATCAAGAAAGACAAGGGTAATATCTTACTGGTTCAAGTATATGTTGATGATATTATCTTTGGCTCTACAAAGCAAGAGATGTGAAAAGAATTTGAGAAGCTAATGAAAGATGAGTTTCAAATGAGTTATATGGGAGACCTCACATTCTTTTTAGGACTTCAAGTACAACAAAGGCCAGATGGTAAATTTATAAATCAAGACAAGTATGTGGTTGAGATTCTAGGGAAGTTCAAATTCACTGATGCTAAGTCCTCTAGCACACCTGCAGACAAGACTACTGTAAGATACACATTAAGTCACAAACATGATTCCTTGGTGGTTTTGGTTCGTTGGTTTAGAGAGAGAGGGAGAGAAAGATTGGAGCCTTTTAGTGCGAGAAATAATATTTGTATTAGCTTGCAACTAATGAAAGGTCCAACCCTCACCCTTGCTAGGTGAGGGGTATTTATACTACAACATACTAAATGCCTCTACTAGACTGTGGATCGAGCTGATAGTGGGTAAAGACCCGACCCGACACCACAAATACTAACTAATATTAAACTATGTACTAACTAATATGATAAATACTACGAGCTACATAATGCTAAACAATACTCGGGGTGACCGAGTCTTCTATATGAAAAACGTATTCCTAACAATCTCCCCCTAAGGGAGGTCACCCCGGAAATTAAACATTGAATTCAAGCATCTAAGACTTCGTCGGTATCTTTGTAGCTCGTGGTCTTTGATTCTTCATTGTCATGAACTTTGTGCTTTCAGCAGCGGACTCTAGATGACTTGTTTAATGTTTAGGATGATCTTTGGCATTACTTCGAGTTCATCATCCGAATGAGTATCTTCAAGTCATCTTTGAGTAGAAATGTCTTCATGTGATTTGAACATCTTTGTGTTGGCATGCTCACACTTTTCAGGATCATGATCTTCTGTATCAGAGTTGTGGAAGCATAGTTGAAGCCCATTCAATGATCATGATTTCTTTGAATTTGATGTTGAAGTGTGAGCATGAGGTGATGGATCGGCATCTTTTCTGCAATCAGCAACAACCGCCAAATAATCCTGCATAAGACAGTTAGCAATAAAACGTCCGGTACTTACAGGTTCGGAATCAGAGATCATCAACAACATAGTGTGAAGACTCCTTCTAACCCTTACCAAGGCCGTTCCCAAACCGGATACCCGAGAGGGCTTACAAGATCTACCTGAGTAGATCAACGATTGGGTGAGTCGCTGGAGATCACCCCACAACTGTAGACCGTTTTGAAACCGCCGCGATCACTAAGCGTAACCCACAACGAGTTACCGAAGCGACCTGCTTTCAGGGCTGTTTGATGTTGACCCTGGCAGGAGTTTCCACTCAATCACTGGAAAATACATATGTATATTCCCTCATAAGTGTTCTTGGCAGATTGCTAAGATCTGCGAAGGACTCAAAATGTTACAGCTGGTGTCCTTAATGTTGAACAGCCAGTGTAGAAGGATTAAGTGTTCCTATGAGATCTTTTGATGCATCTCGTGGCTCTAGACTCAATAAGTGCGATTTGGTTATCCTATGCGGAGACTGGAGCGGTGTCTCCTGACTCAATATCAACTTAACTCGTAATGAGCAGTCGATAGATTATGCAGGGTTCCCCGTGAGAATGAAACAAGCTCTTTTGAGAGAACTTGAGTGGTTAGAAGGTTTAGTGCAGTGCGTCACTGGGTCCATGACGTCTTGTCTTCAATACCGATGTTACCTTAGTAACAATCAGTAGCATATGAATTGAACCCGGTTTCTGCCCTAAGGTTTAATAACGGGAGGGCTATTTCTTTTCACCCTTTCTCATTTCATTTTCTTTTTAATTCTTCAATCCCTTCTTTCTCCTTTCTCATTTATCTCCTTTTTCATAATCATACTTAAGGACTTTCTAATACTATCTATTCGGTATTGTCCTTGGGTAGATCCCTCCGGCTCTGGCGGATCATAGGACGGTTTTCCTAACCTTAGCCACCTTATAACTTCATGACTATCCTATGTTGCCATCAACCAAATCACTGAAAATTCTCTCAAAGTTTTTATGATTAAGAAACACATTTTGCTAACACTTTGAGAGTTTTATGATTTTCAAATGCTCCCCCTTAACATGTGCTCATAGGTTTTTGATAGAAATTTGCACATGTCGGAGTGAGTTGCACTTTTGAATTGATCCACTCTTAATAGACATATACCCTAGGGACACGTTTACGTTGCTTAGTTAAAGGGATCCATTATCAGCTTTTAGGTGATAACTAGCCCTAATAACTAACTTGAAGTTGTTAACATTCCTTAATAAGGAAGTTAAACCCATCAAAGTATATATCTAAGAAGAGCTTCTCGAAACGGTACCTTCTACTTGGATAAGACCTTTCGAATACAAACATTTGTGTTTCGTCAATTCATGAGTCACATCTGATTCACGCTCAATAAGAGATGCCATCCATTTGTTCACCATTAGCCACTTGCTCCCCCTCAATATGTGCATTGTTGTTTCAAAGAGTTTGGCACATATGGGAGAGCATATATTTTGAAGTCCAAAACATCACATTTTATCAGATTTCATATTTAAATCACATTCTCTTCCCCGATTAAAAATTTCAAATCATTTGAGATTTTGTGATTCCAATTGATTTAAATGAGTTTAAAGACATAGGAGAAAATGTGGTCAGATTTGAACATGTACTGATTATGAGACAAACTAGTCACTGTTGCTGGTGCACAAAGTTTTGAAAGGTGCAAAAATTTTGAGCAAATACGCTCCCCCTCAATTAATGACCCGTTTTCTATTTAAAGAGCGGTAGTCATTATATTGAGCGGTAGGTATTTGTGAAAATTTAAGTCCAATAGCCACATAGTAAACCACAAAAACTCTCTTAAAGAATCATAGATGTGAGAGATTTTGGGATGAAAGAAGACTTCTCTTCTTTTACTAGAAATGATGCACTGAAACGTACATCATTTCGAAGAAACATGGATATAAAGTAATCCATGCCCGGGTGAACATCACCCAGTGAGAGGGACAACCGTCTCTTAGGCGACGTGTTTTCCCCATTTGGAAGAACGGGTTGCTATCTGAAGTAATAGCAAGCCATTAAGACATGTTTTACTTATTCATTTTAAAATTCTGCTCGAGCTTCATTTAAAGTTCCGTGCCATTGTTGAATGACATTTCTAGGACCGTAAATGTTATCGATAAACAGAAGACACGCCTAAAGAGAAACTATTTTTTTTTTTGTGTTTTTCATATTTTTTATGGTTTTTCTAGGTTTTATATTTTTGTATTTTCTTTTTGGTTTTAAAGTTATGAAAAAGGATATGTGAAGCAAATCCATTACTCGTCACTTTCTTCCTGAAGACTTTTGAGTAATTCAGGAGTGAGACTCTTCATTCCAAGACGCGGGAGAATAAATTGAGACCGTTCTCTTGGTAGTGCCTTAGAGAAGATGTCGGCCAGCTGAAACTCTGTCCTCACGAAGTAAAGTGCCACAATCCCCTTTTTCACTTGTTCCCTATTGAAGTGATGTCGAATATCAATGTGCTTTGATCTGGAGTGCTGGACGTTGTTGCAGCAAAGAGCGATTGCACTTTTGTTGTCACATTACATCGGAATATTGTTGTAAACAAAGCCATAGTCAGACAATTGTGATTTCATCCATAGGATTTGAGCACAACAGGATGATGATGAACTCAAATAAGTACATATTATTATCATCGTTTATCCTATTTATTTGACTTGTTTTACTTTATTATGTAAAAGAATGGGTACTTTAATGTTTACTTTAGTGATTCTTAGGTAAAAACAGGTAATATGTGAAACTTGGCGATTTTGGACTAATTATGGAGCAAAACGACCAAGATGTCAAAAGTCTACTGAAATCCAGACGATGCGTCGTATCTCTCTCAACAGATACGCCGCAATATCATACTTAGATGAATTCGAAGACCATTGCCTAACTTTGAAGAATGTGCCGCATGGAATTCTATCATGCGCCATTTATGAAATTTTGGTCAACGAAGAAGATCAAGCTTGTTCTACTCCAGATACGCCGCATTATACTTCTGACATACGGCGTATCACTATCAAGACTTCACCAGATACAGTCCAAGATACTAAAGGACATGCGCTGCATAAAGATTCAAGTTACGCCACATCTGAAGACGGTGTACGAATATTCCAAAATATATTAATCTTGGACCCCACGCGAAGTTAAGTAAATGCATCGCATCTGCTCATTACATGCGCCCCATCGTACTCTAAGATAGAAACTATAAATACCCCAAGACCTAGACGAATTTTATGTGCAACATAACCCTAAGGAGCCGAGTTCAGTCGAAGAAGCAACACAAGACACACCCCAAACGAAGATATTAGAGCTGTAAGAAGGTCCTGCATGTATTTAGTTCATTAAGTAGTTTTGTTTTATTGTAATAGTACACTTTAATTCATCAGGATAGATGGGCATATGTATGTGACTACGGAAAATCATACATACCTCTTAAAATTGCTTTCCCATCAATTAAAGTTTATATGATGATGTCTTTGGTGACTTATATTAGTGCTTTGATAACCTCTGTGTCTAACTGAGCTTTGCTTGGGCTGCCATACCCCTTCCTCGCCTATTTAATCTAACGTCTTTAGATAAATAGGATAGTCATAAGTTATCATTAAGGGTGGACCCGCCGATGTGATTAGAGCCAGCGAGAAAGATTTAATTACATACACTTCATATAAAACTAGCAATAAAACAAGTGACAATCTACTTAATTATCAGGACTGGTATTCTTATAGTTTCTATTATCTATCTGTGTACGTGTATGCTATTCGCTGATTCGTGCTCATTAGTTTAATTTACTGTTTAACTCAACCAATCTGTGCCAGTCTCTCAGGCTGAACCCCCTTGCGTTAGATTAGGCTGTAAAACTAACTTAGGATTTTAAAATACTGATCAGGTTAATTAGATAAATCGTTCCACTCTTAGTGATCGACACTCTACTTACCATTATATACAAACTGACCGGCTACACTGCTCGTTAAGTGTGTGTGTTATTGATAAGTCGGCTAAATATAAATGTAAAACTTGAGTAGGCATTAACACTGCTAAACCGCAACGACACATCACGCGCATCAAGTTTTTGGCGCCGCTGTCGGGGAGTTAATTGTATTTATCTATTAATTTGATTAGTAATTTAATTAGATTTTCTTTTTATTAGGTTTTTAGATTTTAACCACTAACTTGTTGTATATTAATTAGATTGCATTCATTGTATAATTTGCATATTTACTGTTTTTGTTTGTTTTTTATTTTATTTTTATTTTATTTTTATTTAATTTTTTTTACTTACTGCTGTCGTTGTATTGTGCTGATACAAACGATACGCCGCAGCAGATGCGGCGTATTGCATTTTAATTTTATAAAAATACAACGCGTTTAATAATTCGATTGCGACGTATCTTTTCCCCAAAAACGGCGTATTCTGTTTTTAATAAGAATTTTTTGAAACCCTAACGCCATGCGACGCATCTGTTTTTACAGATACGGCGTATTTAATATCTAAATTAAAAACAGTTTTCGAATTAATTAAACAGAAGCGACGCATCGATTTATCGATACGGCGCATCTACTGAAACAAAAATCTTGTATTTTGAAGCGTAACGAAAATATGGCGCATTAGCTTCTGCTTATGCAGCGCATTTAATTTTTATAAATATAACTGATTTTTGATATTTAACAGGTACAACGCACTCTAATTCAAAAGCGGCGTATCTATTTTCTAAATAAAAGTCTGATTTAATTTTAACGTAATAAGATATGGCGTATCCTCTTTCAAGGATACGGCGCATCATCTGCAGATATCAGCAACTTTTATTTTTCGTATTCCATTTTCGTTTTTAATTTACTGATATTCCACTTTCTTGAACATACCCTACTGATGCTTTTGTGATGATTTCAGGTAGTGCATGACCAGAAGTTCGACCAAGAACCTAATTAAACCTTACGAAGAACCTGAGCGAGCTTTTCATTCACTTAAAAAGCTTTTTAACACAACAAGCTTTGACCTTTCAAGTTCTTCAGATCTTGATTATTTTTCTGAACAAGAAAAATAGGAAGTCAAAACATAAACAATGACGGAAAACACTACTAGGGAGGAATACATGAACAAAACCCGATCCGACTACAGTTAAGGAGTTGCTAGGCCAAAGTTTGACGACAAGTCAAAGTTTGAGTTGAAGGGTCAGTTTCTCAAGGAATTAAGAGAGAATGCTTTCAGTGGGACAGAGAATGAAGATGCTAATGAACATGTGGATAAGGTCCTAGAGATTGCAGATTTATTCACTACAGAAGGAGTTTCTGACGATCAACTTATGCTTCGAATCTTCCCAATTTCACTCAAAGGAGCTGCTAATAAGTGGCTAAGAAATGAACCAGCTGGTTCAATCACTACATGGGAAGAACTGAAGAGCAAATTCCTCAAAAGATATTGTCCACCTGCTAAAACTGCTAAGAAGATGGAGGCTATCAACAATTTTAAGCAAGAGCCCGATGAAACTCTCTATCAGGCTTGGGAGCGTTTCAAAGATCTGTTGGTAAAATGTCCTCAACACTATCTAACCACAATGCAGGAGGTAATATTATTTTATCAAGGATTGGACGTGCCTACTAGACAAATCTTGGATGCGAAGGGAGCTGTACCACAAATGAGTGCAGCAAATGCTAGGAAAGCAATCCAAGAAGCTGCTGATCATTCTCAAAAATGGCACAATGGAACCTCTACTAGATCTAGAAGCAGCACTAATTCTGACGGGTTTGCTGCTATACAAGCTCAATTAGACAAAATTAGTAGAGATATAAAGAAAAGAGATGAACAAGCATATGCTGCCCAAGTTGGATGTGAAAAATGCCAAGGTCCTCACTACACCAAGGATTGCCCTACAAAGAATGAAAGTGAAACCTTTGAAGAAGCATACTACACACAATTTGGTCAACCATTCCAACCTTCAGGAAAGTTTAGGGAAGCTGCTCCAGGATACTATCAGAAGTACAATGGAAATCCCTCATATCAAGAGAGAAGGCAAACTTTGGATGATACTTTAAAGCAAATTATGGCCGATGCTGCTAAGAGACATGAAGAGAACACTGCCTTGATCAAGGCAATCCGAGCTTCAACAGAAACCACCACAAGGAATCAAGGTGCTTCGATCAAGAACTTAGAACAACAAATTGGTCAGATGAGCAAGGTTCTTCAAGAAAGGGGAATTGGAGGTCTACCTAGCTCAACTGAAACTAATCCAAGAGATCATGTCAAAGCCATAACCATTACCGAAGAAGTCATGCCAAAATACCTTTTCCGGAACGATTGAAGAATGGTAATGTTTTGAAACCCCAATATTTCTTTAACTCTTCAATCAGTGTAAGAAGGCTACTCAAAGAGAAGTCAAGAATTGAAGAGGAGATCAAGGCTGCAATGAAAGAAGAGAGCTCTGCAACTGATCAACAAGCCTTGCCTCATAAAGAAAAAGACCCAGGAAGTTTTACTCTACCTTGCTCAATTAATAACATGTCTTTCAATAATGCATTAGCTGATTTAGGAGCTAGTGTTAGTGTTATGCCCCTTAAGACATTTACTACCCTAGGACTAGGAAAATTGGCACCAACTAAGCTGCTTATTGAATTCGCTGATAAAACTGTAAAACGACCTGAGGGGATTGCTGAAAACGTGCTAGTTAGGATCGAGAAGTTTGTGTTCCCCGTAGACTTTATAATACTAATATGCCCGAGGATGTTAAGATTCCCTTAATCCTTGGAAGACCTTTCTTGTCTACGGCCCACGCTAAGATTAATGTGTTTAAAAGAAAAATATCATTAAAAGTAGGGAATGACAAACTAGTCTATAAATGTGAAAATCCGGTTAAGAGCATAATTAGAGGCGTTTATATGCTAGGATTAGGAGAAAATGTAGACCTCGATCTAGAAGCTAGAATAATGGAAGGGACATTGATCGAAGACAATTTAACTAATCCCGATCATGAGAAACCTAAGCGTAATGTAATTAACAATTCTGGAAACGAATTGTGTAATTGTGAAAGTATTAACAAACGTAGGAGGATTGTTAAGAAAAAAAGTTTTGTTTGTTGAGCTACCAACACATCTTGGATATTTATGCTTGTATGATAATAAGAATCTCCCGTTCATTACTTTATCCTCTCTACCTGAAATGGTAAGAATTTTGTTTATACAGATATTGGAAAGACATGGAGTGGAAATCAAGGACGGGCAAGATGTGGTCGATACAACTGGACTAGTGATAAGGGAGTGCGACGCTTCCGACTACTTTAATGATCGCTACTAGGAGCTGAACGTGAGTCTAACTTGACGACTCTGGAATAAAGACAAGTGCTGAACGGGAGACAACCCGGAACTTTTATCTTATTTTTATGTTTGAGTCGAGTCTGTCAGGCCTGCAGAGGATGCAGCGCATCTCCATCATGGAATGCGGCGTATCATCTGCACTGGTCATATCTTTTTATTTTTCTGCATTTTTTCTTTTTATTTATTTTTTAGACTTTAAAACATTTTGTCAGTTTATTTAATGCGGCGCATCCCTGGTTAAGGATACGACGCATCTTTTATTCTGATTCGTATTAATTCCAGGCTCGATACGGCGCATCCTCTTCCATAGGATGCGGCGTATCGACTGACCTGATGA